>VYZP01035310.1:20445-34346 GCA_013400635.1 Hypocryptadius cinnamomeus | reverse complement strand
TATATATATAATTTTTTTAAAATCAAGTGAATTGTGGCACTGTTTTGTTATTATATTTTATGTTGTGATTCGTTATTTAGTTAAGCTGTTGAAGATCCTTAGACCTGAGCTTGGGTTTTGTCTACATGCATCATCTGAACTCTTGCATCCTACCAAGGAGAAAATTTCCAGTTTAGATTTGTAATTTTGCTCCCTTGTTCATCTTTGCTAATCTGGGAAGACACGTCAAGGGAGGTTCTTTACTTCTGGGGAACTCTTGTAAGAGAGAACAGTCTCATACCTGCCCTGTGTTGCCAGAAGGATCAAGAGGAATTAATTTTATGTGTTCACCTACGCCAAAAAATGTGTTTTTCTGGGGAGTGCAGTTGGTAGCCACATACATAATCCCTCATTTGTGTCAGCATGACCAGGTAAGAATTTAACCCCCTGCCAGGAGATTGGAGGTTGCCTGGCTTTGCTTACTAACAGGAACATTCCTTTCCACGCTGGAAATGTGCAGCTACTTAATTACAGCTAAATACAGTT
Organism: Hypocryptadius cinnamomeus; assembly: GCA_013400635.1. Lineage (NCBI taxonomy): Eukaryota > Metazoa > Chordata > Aves > Passeriformes > Zosteropidae > Hypocryptadius > Hypocryptadius cinnamomeus. Next base: position 33,821 of record VYZP01035310.1, on the reverse strand, counting down.
AAGTAATCAGCATCAATTCTTGCTGCAACTCCATGAATTTCAGCGAAACTTTCTCAATAACTTTTTTCCCCCTCCCTCTTTGCTATGATGATAGTTTCATGAGTCTGTTTGGACATCTGTATTTATATTGCACACGTATAAATTCAGTTCCAGCACAAAGGAGGGACGATTGCTCTTCCCTCTGAATGGTGAAGTTACAATTATTTCCTCAAAAATACTCTCTTCTAGAGAACAGCATGTGTATGGGTATTTATACCTATTTTTAGCAACATGTGGGCTTTTAAAAGTGTTTCAAGGAATTTAGTGCATTTGTTACCAATAAATTCTTACCACCTAGAATAAAAAAATATGCCTGAAGCTGAGAGCTGCAACAGTAACCCTGTACTGAGTGCTCAGGATTAGGAAAGTGTCACACAGGTTGTTATCTCGTGGATTTCAGGAAAATCTTAAAAAACCCTGCACCACGAGGAAGCTTTCAGTTCCCCACTTGAGAGCTTGTTGCAGCTGTCACCTCCTGAAGACAAATTCACCTTAAGGCAGAGGGGATTTCACTGCTGTGTTTGAACAGAGAATGGGTTTACAGAGCACCCTCTTAACACCTTCCTCAAGTGTGTTACAAAACATCTCCTGTAGCAGCGTTATAATTCAGGCAGGTGTTGCTGGTGTCAGATGGTTGGCCAGCTGCTTTAATAAGTGAAAATATTAATTAGTTTTGGTGATGAGGTGGAAAACGTGGCCAGCTGTGGATTCTCCTCTGTTTGGGAGGATGTTGGGTTACATAACACGTGTTTTTAAGGCTCTAAACCCCTCTAGTAGTGATTTGGTGACGTTTTGCTCAGCTCATCTTTCTCTGATTTCTTCCTGCAGTGTCCAGGTAACACAAGCTGTTCCTGGGAGCTGGCACAACCACAGAATCACAGGATGGCTGGAGTGGGAGGGGGCTAAGAGCCCACCCAGTGCCACCCTGCCATGGCAGGGACACCTTCCACTGCCCCAGGCTGCTCCAGCCCCAGTGTCCTACCTGGCCTTGGGCACTGCCAGGGATCCAGGGGCAGCCCCAGCTGCTCTGGGCACCCTGTGCCAGGGCCTGCCCACCCTGCCAGGGAACAATTCCTCATTCCCAAGATCCCACCCAGCCCTGCCCTCTGGCACTGGGAGCCATTCCCTGTCTCCTGTCCCCGCAGGCCTTGTCAATTGTCTCTGTCCATCTTTCCTGCAGCCCCTTCAGGCCCTGCAAGGCCACCCTGAGCTCAGCCCAAAGCTTCTCGTGCCCAGGTGAGCAATGGCAGCTGTGCCAGCCTTTCCTGCCAGCAGAGCTGCTCCATCCTCTGCCCATCCTGGAGCCTCCTCTGGCCTGGCTGCAGCAGCTCCAGCTCCTTCCTGGGCTGGCCCAGGGCTGGGGCAGCTCTGCAGGTGGGGTCTGACTGAGGGGCAGAGGGGCAGAATCCCCCCTGCCCTGCTGCCCACGCTGGGCTCGGCCCAGCACGGGGCTCTGGGCTCTGGGCTCGGCCCAGCACGAGGCTCTGGGCTCTGGGCTCGGCCCAGCACAGGGCTCTGGGCTCTGGGCTCGGCCCAGCACAGGGTTTGGGGTCCCAGCCCAGCCCCACAGCACCCCCAGGATCCTCTCTCTGCTCAGCCTGTGCTGGATCCAGCCCAGGGCTGCTCCCGTGCCGTTCTGGAAATGTTTGCCCGAATTTCCCCGTTTCCTTTGTCACAACCCACACAAGTTCTTGGCTCGAGCGTTTCCGTTTCTGCTGTCCCCTCCCCGCTCCTGTCGCGACATCTGGTGGCGACACGGCCGCACGACAGCATCCGGCCGCGGGACTGCTCCAGCGCCCGCTGAATGTTCCTCCTCTGGAATTTGGGGATTCAGAACCGCCATGAGGACAGTCCTCTTCCCTTCTGCTTCCCCCAGGAACTGGACTACACAAACCTCGGGGGAGATTCTCAACGTATTCTTAGATTCCTTCTCCATTTTCATATAAAAAGCTGAATTCTCACATGAATTCCTATATAAATAAGTGAATTATTCGAATCAGAGCCTTTCCCTCACCACGGAGACCAACTGCAGTTGTAACAAGGGAATTGTTCACTCTGACTTCAGCCAAATATTTTGAGGTTTTACTGCACTAAATCACTGAACTGTGCATTTTTTATCTCGCTAAGCAGGTAAAAATGTAGACACCCAAGTCAGTGCACAGTGCTGCTGTACTACAACAGGTGTCTTCAAATTGGGCAGACTTGCCCCAAAATAAGCACAGTTTATACTCGACAGAGGTGAAACTCCCTGGGCTGGGGCCACGGTTCAACCACTGCCTGGCCCAAACGCAGGGAGTTCTGTGCTGTGCTCACAGCTGAGGCTGCACGTGCTGCCACAAACACCATTCCCAGCACTTCAGGGAGGATTTTTCATGAGAAAGGCTCTTTTTCACAATTATGCATTAAAATTCATGCAGTTCGTGATGCCCTGAGGGGATATTTTGATTCCTGAGTAGTAGTCCCAAAGGAACCCCCTAGGGTTTGGGCTTTTCCCTTTGGCCAGATCTAGGGAGGAATTCAACTTTATAATGGGAAGATTTTTGTGACTGCCCCATCTCCTGCAGCAACCCCTGAGTAAGAAGCAGAGAACTCCTTTGTAACCAAAGATTTTATTGGTGTTCTTGTCAGACCGGTGAGGATTTACGACCTGGGTCTCTCCTTCTTGCCCTTGTAGAGGGCCAGCAGGGACACGTTGGCCACCTTGACCACCTTGAAGCGCACACCCGGGATGTCCCCGACGGCGTGGCCCTTGCGCCCGAACCCGGCCACCAGCACCTCGTCGTTCTCCTGTGACAGGACAGGGACAGTGAGAGCCAGCCCCACAGCTGGGACAGGACAGGGACATCAGAGCCAGCCCCACAGCTGGGACAGGACAGGGACATCAGAGCCAGCCCCACAGCTGGGACAGGACAGGGACATCAGAGCCAGCCCCACAGCTGGGACAGGACAGGGACATCAGAGCCAGCCCCACAGCTGGGACAGGACAGGGACATCAGAGCCAGCCCCACAGCTGGGACAGGACAGGGACACCAGAGCCAGCCCCACAGCTGGGACAGGACAGGGACACCAGAGCCAGCCCCACAGCTGGGACAGGACAGGGACACCAGAGCCAGCCCCACAGCTGGGACAGGACAGGGACACCAGAGCCAGCCCCACAGCTGGGACAGGACAGGGACACCAGAGCCAGCCCCACAGCTGGGACAGGACAGGGACACCAGAGCCAGCCCCACAGCTGGGACAGGACAGGGACACCAGAGCCAGCCCCACAGCTGGGACAGGACAGGGACACCAGAGCCAGCCCCACAGCTGGGACAGGACAGGGACACCAGAGCCAGCCCCACAGCTGGGACAGGACAGGGACACCAGAGCCAGCCCCACAGCTGGGACAGGACAGGGACACCAGAGCCAGCCCCACAGCTGGGACAGGACAGGGACACCAGAGCCAGCCCCACAGCTGGGACAGGACAGGGACACCAGAGCCAGCCCCACAGCTGGGACAGGACAGGGACACCAGAGCCAGCCCCACAGCTGGGACAGGACAGGGACACCAGAGCCAGCCCCACAGCTGGGACAGGACAGGGACACCAGAGCCAGCCCCACAGCTGGGACAGGACAGGGACATCAGAGCCAGCCCCACAGCTGGGACAGGACAGGGACACCAGAGCCAGCCCCCCAAACCTGGGACAGGGACACCAGAGCCAGCCCCACAGCTGGGACAGGACAGGGACATCAGAGCCAGCCCCACAGCTGTGTCAGGGACAGTGAGAGCCAGCCCCAAACGTGGGACAGGATGGGGACAGTGAGAGCCAGCCCCAAACACCCCCGAGGGAGCTGCAGCTGGCCCAGCACAGCCTGGGACTGAGAGTGCTGACCAAAACCCATGAAACCCAATGTGACCGGTGCTAAGGCAATAAATCTGATTTTCACACCTTTTTCCTCACAGGATTTTAGGGTGCTTGGGAATTACCTCGATGAAGTTCAGGCAGCCATCGTTGGGGACAAAAGCTGTGATTTTTTTGCCGTTCTTAATGAGCTGCACCCTGACACATTTCCTGATGGCAGAGTTGGGCTGCTTGGCTTCTACTCCCCTGCAAAGGAAACCAACCAGCAAAGAAATCAGTGTGGCCGACCAGGAGGGGCATTAATTAACACAAAATTAACCTTTTTACCTTGTGTTCAGTGCAAAATTTATCTGTAGCTCAACACCTGTGAGCTGTTTGGAAGTACTGAAATAATACTCAGTTAATATACATGAATCTAGATTTATGCTTCAATCCATAAAACACCACTTCCTAAGCCAAAGAGAAACTTAATTGATCTCCAGATTAATTCAGTAAAATTCTAAAAAAAAACCCCAAAAAACAAGAGACATCCCAAAACTGAAATCACAGAAACAGTGCCCCAAAACCAGAGCTGTAGCAGCATCCCGATGAAACTCATAAATACTGAAGAGGAGAAAAAAAAGTACGAAGTAGACAGGATCTATGACACACAAACTATCTCCTGTCCAATTGTGCCAAAAAGTCCTGATCATCCTCTATGCAAAAAAACCTACAAATATTTTCCCTGATTTTTAACTAAATTTTCCTGGTTTTTTATTACTTAGATTCCCTATTTTTTATTACTTTAAAAAGAAATTTATTTTCTGTAACTCTTGCCACAAATCCACGTTTTCCCTAATTTTTGATAAAACCCCACACGTTTCTCATTTTGCCATAAGTTGTGCCAACCTCTCCCATATTTCTTTTAAATTAATTGTCGCCCAACATCTTTATTCCCTCCCCCCATTTTTGAAAAAAAACAACACCCGAATCACTATTTTTCCTCATCCTTCGCGGGAGCTGCATCCCAGGGGCTCTGGGACGCCCACTCCAGCCGGGAGTATCACCCACACTTTCTCCAGGACGATGCCCTTGGCGTGGGAAGCGCCCCCGAAGGGGTTGGCCTTCAGCGCCGTGCCCAGATGCGCCTTCTTGTACTGCTTGTCGTGCCACTTCTGGTCCCGGCGGTGGCTGCGCAGCTTTCGAGCGGTGCGGAGGCCTCGGCACTTCCCTGCAGGGCGAGACGGAGCCGGTGTGAGGAGGGGAGGGAGCCATGAGGGGAAGGCGGCGTGAGGCCATGGCGGGCATGCGGCGGGTAATGGCGGACGCGGCCTCACGGCCTGCAGCGCTGCCCGCACCGCATCCAGCCGGCTGCGGGAGGGCGGGCAGCGCCTGCGGAGCACCGCGGGCAGCGCCGGGGATCCCGCAGCCCCAGCGATCCCGCAGCCCCAGCCCCGGCCCCGCTCCCAGCCCAGATGCCGGCGCGGTGCTGAGCTTACCCATCTTCTCCACGCGGCTGCCGAGCGTGAAAAGAGCGAGGAGGCTCCGCGCCCGCCGCCTATAGCCGCGCCCGGCAGGACCCGCGCGGCCTGCCCGCGCCGCGCCTGACCCAAATACCGACCGGCACCGCGAGGGGCGGCCCGGCGAGCGGAGAGGCCGCGGGTTCGAGTCCCGGCGGGGCGGTGCAGTCAGGACCCCTCCCGCTGCTGGCCGGGTTCGAGTCCCGGGCGTCCCTGGTTCCTTCTGCCCTCACAGAAAATTGGGAAGGAAAATTTTGGAAGCACAGGTAAGCATGGAAAACCGGCATTGATTTATTACCGCACCGCGTGCGTGTGTGGGGTGTCTCTCTTCCTGTGACCCACACCGAGGTATTCGCTTTTGTAGATCGTATACAGTTTGTTACACGAGCGTGTTTTTTTCATTCCAAAAGCTTTTCACCTGTTTCCAAAAAAGCTTTCTACACACGCTAATCAACATCACAGCTGTTAATACACACACACACGTGTGCTCCAGCTCTTTTCACCCTCACCTGGCCACAGGAATGAGGTGATGTCCAAGGGTGAGGTGATGTCCGGCCTGGCTCTGCCTGGTGACCTTTGCTGCCCAACCCACTCAGAGGAACTCCTGCTTACTACTGGTGAAAAGTGTGTATTTTATGACTGGCTTTTTGCAAATATTCAAATGAATATTGTATGTGTTATGTTAGAAAGTTATGCTGTATTAATTTTCTTAGGTAGTGTGTTAAATATAGTTTTAGGTTATGACATAATATTAAAATAGAAACTGTGTATGTGGGATATTTTTTTAAGAGGAATGAGGTACTTGCACCAGGTAGCAGCCACAGGACACCTAAACCTTTCAAAGAAAGAAAATTTATTGCCCCATTATCAGAAGAAACTAACTTCTTCCCAACTCACTCAGCCCTGAAGATGCCATCAGGATTAAGAGGAAGAAGTTGACACTGACCAGACAGAATCCTGTGTTTGAATGGAATTTATGCCTCATGTATGAGGTGTGTGAATATGCAACAGGCTATTGTTTTTAAGGGTTAATCCTCTGTTGACGTGGGTCCCTTTTTCGGCTTATTTTGCCTAGAAATAGGTACTTTGTTTTTATTGTCTTGTGTTGTCCTAATCCAAATTGTCCAAATTTCTATTACTCTAATTATATTGCTATTTTTATAACCATTTTATTACTATTAAACTTTTAAAATTTTAAAAACAAGTGATTGGCGTTTTTCACACTGCTGGTGTGCAGAACTGCCGATAAAACATCGCCTGCTTGTTATTACTGGCAGGTAAAACCGCAGGTTTTGGGGTTTTTTTGCGTGGGCCCTTGTTTCCAGAGGCCTTTTGGCGTCCCTGGAATGGAGGGTTGGAGTCCCAGAGGTCGCGGGTTCGAGTCCCACGGAGGGTCTGGGCTGGGCAAGTTGTGTTGTTCAAGGGTGCCAGGATGTGGTGAAGAGAATTAAATCTTGACTCCATGTTTCAGAGGGCTGGTTTATTACATTATGATATATATTACATTAAAATGCTATATTAAAACCATACTAAAAGGGATAGAGAGAAAAGAATTCATCAGAAGGCTAGAAAGAACAAGAATAGGATGAATAACAAAATCTTGTGACTGCTCAGAGGGTCCACACAGCTGGACCATGGTTGGTTGTCGTTACAAAGGTTCTAAATTGCTATATTACATAAAGTTTCATACCTTGTGGCATGCTTTCCCAAGTAGCTCTTTACACCACAGCCACCAGACTTCATCTGACTCCTCAATTAGTTAACCTGCTCTTTTTTCATACCCAACCCAATTGGCTCTGGCTGTGGCCTGTTAAAGGCAGTAATTAACACAGCTGTATTCAATTAGGTGTGAAGTTATTTTCATCAGTATCTCTATTTTACTGCATTCTATCCACTACAGTTGGTCATTAAGTAGAAACAATCCACATAAACTAATTGAACATGTACCTGTTGCATTCCACAGCAGCAGATGATTATTGTTTACATTTTTTTCCTGAGACTTCTCAGGGGAAAAATCCTAGCAGTAGGATTTTTCATAACATATTATAGCTATGGACAAGGACTGTGCCCAGGGCCTGGTGTGGCTTAAACCAGGATTTCTGCCTGGAATGAGCCTGTGCTGAGCTGGGATTCTGCTCTTCCCCTAGGGAAAAAGCAACAGGATGGGAGAAAATGGCATAAAGTTGCAGCAGGAGAGGTTCAGGTTGGATATTGGGAGAATTCCATCCTGGAAAGGGCTGTCCAGCCAGGACAGGGTGGGGTCCCCATCCCTGGGGGGATTCAAAAGCTGTGCTGGGACATGAGTGGGGTGGTCTTGGCTGTGCTGGGAGATGGTTGGGCTGACTGGTTTTATGGGTCTTTTCCAACCTCACTGGCTCTGTGATTCTCACTTGCAGCTTTTCATGGAATCATGGAGTGGTTCGGGTTGGGAAGGACCCTAAATCCCATCCATTGTCAGCCCTGCCATGGCAGGGACACTTGCCACCATCCCAGGTGGGCCAAGTCCCGTCCCAGGGTGCTCCAAGTCCCCTCCTACCAGATCCAGAGGCATTGTGACTTTAATTTCTGCACTGCCTCTGGGCAGATCTGCACAGAGCAAACTCCTGTAGCAGAAACAAGCTTGTATTTCTGATTTCTGAAAGCTGCTTCAGTCCACGCTGCCAAGCTGCATCCATCCAAGTCATGAATGTTCCCTTCCCTTTTGGGAATGGCTCTGAAGAGGTAATAATTAGATAGAAACACATCATTTTTAACACAGCCCGTTCTCGTGGCTTAAGTGGAAAATACATATTTTGTGTGTTTGTGTAGGGCTGGTTTTTCATTCAATCTTTATACAATAACTAATAAAAAAAATTTGAATACTATAAAAGTCCAACCTCCCCCTGCAAAAGAAACCCCAAGCAGTCCCAAACAAAACCATATACCCCATCCACACTTTGAGGAGAAAACATTACTGTTATAAAAGACATCCCTTGAAGAAGCAGTTCCAATGTTGGAATGCAGTTGTTGTTTGGTAATTTCAAAACCATTTTGTCTTTGAAAATGCTGCAGCTTTGCTTTACAAAGGTAGGAATACTAATTGCTGACTAGGAGGACAATTGGTGAATATAACATAAATACACCATGATAAACTGGCATTTATTGGACAAAAATTCATTAAAAGATCAGTATCTGGGAAAGACATGGTTTGCCATGGAGCTACTGTGGGGTTTGCTCTTTCTTTTTAAACTACACCAGGAGTTTGGGACACTTCTGATAAGACAGATGTTCTTTCTTTCACCACATTCTTCAAAATTACTGCTGGTTTTTTGTTGTTGTTGTTGGTTTTTTTTAATCTAATATGTCGTTTTTTAACCCCAGATTGCAGCTAGACACCACACAGCCTCTCCTTCATTCCTCTCCCTCTCCAGGAAGGGAATTGTACCAAAAATGGGTTCAGATAAGAACAGTTTAATACCTGAAATAAATAATATTTTAAAACACATGCCTGATTTGAGGCAACAAATAAGAATAAAGCCAATACTAAGGCTAATGAGTGAGAGGTGTGCAAGCAGAGGTGGCCTCAGGGTGTGTCCCTGGAGGGACAGGGGGTTGGAACAAGATGGCCATTAGTGTCCAACCCAAACCATTCTGTGGTTCTGGGACCTGCAGAGAGTCTGAGACTCCTGCCTTTTTTCAGATCTCCCCTCCTGGGCACAGCCCTCAGGGCACTGAGGGCAGCTTTGGAGAGTGCTGCCAGATAAGCACTTCTAAAATTAAATGTCTCGGTTGGCCAGGCAGACAAATCCACCCAAAATCCCACCACTTATCCTGAAACTCCCGCTATAATCTGATCTCTGATGCCTGGCGTCCCGTGGTGCTGCACAGCCAGGGACAGCTGGGTTGTGACACACACTGGGATTTTTGTGGGGTTTTTTTGGGGGTAATTTCCCCCCCAAGCCTTCCCTGAAGGTGAAGGAAGGCCTGGAGTCTGCATGGGGATTTCTCAGGGGTAGGATCCTTTGGGGATGTGGGACCCAAAAAGGTAATCCCGGAATCCTGGACTATTTGGGGTTGGATGGAACCCTAAATCCCATCCTGCTCCACCCCAGCCATGGCAGGGACACCTTCCACTGCCCCAGGTGCTCCCAGCCCCAGTGTCCAACCTGGCCTTGGGCACTGCCAGGGATCCAGGGGCAGCCCCAGCTGCTCTGCCCACCCTCCCAGGGAAGCACAAGAGAGTTGTGAAAGGATTAATTTTTGCATCCTACCCCAGAAGGGTGCTTTTTGGCCTGGTTAGTTTCCCAGAGGGAGGATGGTGTTGGAACTGAGACAAGATTTTTGTGTATTTTAAGGCCTTGCTTCCGTAGCACTGTGAATCAAAGCAGCAATGATATATTAGATTAAAAAGGTGATGTGTTCAGGGCTGATACCTGAGAAGTGGCTGACACCTCACCCTTTGGTTAATTTGGGAAGCTTTGTGGTGACCTGAAATGGCACTGGGAGGTAACTGCAAACAGCTGGAAATTATTTGTGTTGTGTGTGCCCGAGGAGATGCAGCCACAGGGACAAATTATCCATCTTTGTGCCATGCAAACCCAGCCTGTGCACAATTCCTGCAGCACAGCTGTCATCCCAGGGTCTCCATGGGTGTCCATCTGGTCACTCTGTGTGACAGGGGGTGGCTGGACAGTGGTGACACACTGAGGGTGGCCAGGGTGCCACGTCTATCCCGTCACTCTCTGTCTGCTTCACAGCCCTGACAGAGCTGTGAGCCTTTGTGCTGACTTGAACTGAATATAATTACCTTTCCTGTCAGGTAGGTTAAAAAAAACCAAACCAAAAAGCGTTGTTTAAAGTACAATAAAAGCTGCAGGTTGCAAACAACAGGACAAGAGGGAACGGCCTCAGGCTGGGCCAGGGCAGGCTCAGGGTGGGCAGCAGCAGGAATTTCCCCATGGAAAGGGGGCTCAGGAACTGCCTTGGAACTGCCCAGGGAGGTTTGGAGTGCCCATCCCTGCAGGTGTCACCTGGAGGTGGCACTCAGAGCTCTGGCCTGGGGACAAGGTGGGGATGGGGCACAGATGGGACTCCATGGGCTGGGAGGGCTTTTCCAACCTCAGTGATCCTGGGATTCTGCTGACTTCCCACTGACTTTGCCCTACAGGTGGTTTGTTTGTGGCCACAAGAAGTTCAAGGATGAAGCTTTTTCTGGTTGGTTTTGACATAAACCAGACAGAAGTGCAACAGTGATTCAGAAGAGGAATCACAAGAGCTCCCTGAACCATGCCCTTGTCAGGACTGCTGCATGCAAGGCTCTGTTCAGAATTTCTTGCAAACCCCAGTAACTCAGAGATGCTGATTTTGTCATCATTCTTCACCAGAATGAGGGTCTCATTTCTTTTCAGGCACCAAGTATATTTGTTTATGCTTGAACCTCATAAAAAAGCAGCATTTAAAAAAAATGTTGATTTGTTGTTATCAGCAAGAGTCATGGGGCAAGGAAAGGCTTTTACTCTTGCTCTTTCCTTCACCCATATTTCAGTTGATTGCTGATTAGTGATTTATTATCAGTACCCCTAGCATTAATATACAGCAAGAGAGTCAGGATATTTTCACTGATTAATTCTGGTTTAACCTATGCTGGCCGTTTGGTGTTAGGTGTTTTCTGGGTTGTCTGCAATCCCCCCATTTTTTCTGAGCAAATTGGCAATATTTTTTCTGAGGTGGAATGGTGGTCCAAGAAAGCAGGTATTGATAAATTAATAAATGGAAACACAGGAGGTGGAAATGCAGCTAAAGGTGCATTCAGTTGTCACAGAGCATCACGTGGGCTTCAGCCTGTGCTGACTTTACCTGTGGCCTGCCATGTATTGTTTATGCTACTTTCTTTCACTTTCTCTGCCCTCAAAGGACACTTTTTTTTTTCTTCTTTTGGCTCCTACTGGTTTGTACTTCAGAGTTTTTATTTCTTAGCTTTTACTCCCAAGTGGATGAGGAGTGCTTGGGAAATGGATGCACATGGATCACATCTCAAGGCACCACCAGAAAGCCTCTCTGTGCCTTTTCCTCTATTTATTTAGGAGCCAGGAGTGCTGAGGCATTGGGCAGTGACATTAGTGACCTCATTAGAAAAGTGTGTGGCACTTCTGCCCCTTCCCTGGCCTGCTTAAATTTTTTAACTGAGCCCTGTGTCTGTTCTGGTGTAATTGCTCTAAACTTTAGTATTATGCATTGCTGGTGCTTCTCAGAAAATTTAGGGGTTATCTTCAAGTAGTTTTTGCTTAATCCTACATTCCCTCATCTCATTTTTCAATCTGGGATTGTCACATAAGCATCTTTACTCCTCCTTAAATTGGATAGAAGCCACTCAACTGAGGACAAGCTGTTGGGGGATTTCTCGGATGAGCAGATACCCTCTGCATCCCAGAAGGAGAAATGAATTAAGATGGCAAATCCTTTTTAATGATTACAATGCTAAAGCCCCAATCATTCTCTAATATCTGGAATGCCACAGGCAGGAGCTCCTAATCAGCCAAGTGAAGCTTCACTGGTGGTGCCATCAGCAGGTAGCAGGACAGGTCTGGGTGTCTGATGCCTGCAGGTTGGTGCATGGCTGTGTCCTGCCTGATATTCCAGGGTTTTGGAGCTAGATGACCTCTAAAATCCCTTCCAGCCCAAGCCATTCTATGACTCTGTGATTCTTAGGGGTACCAGTGTGTCTGACCCACAAGTCTCTTGGGGATGACCCAGAGCCAAGCCCCTGCAGTCACAGTGATGTGTGGGGGCTTTGGTGTCTCTATCTGAAACACCAAACTGTGATTCTGTGGGCATTTCACACCTGTGAAATGGCCTAGAGCTTCCCACTGCCAGAGGGCAGGGCTGGATGGGCTATTGGGAATTAGGAATTGTTCCAGGGTGCCCAGAGCAGCTGGGGCTGCCCCTGGATCCCTGGAATGCCCAAGGCCAGGTTGGACACTGGGGCTGAGAGCAGCCTGGGGCAGTGGGAGGTATCCCTGCCATGGCAGGGGGTGGCACTGGATGGGATTTAAGATCCCTCCCAAACCAAACTGCTCGGTAATTTTAGAATTCAAAGCACTGAAACAATTGATCCAGGAAGCTGGAATGCACAAACTGCATTAGTGCTGAAGAAAGGAAACTACTTCCAAATATTTGGCTCCAAAGCTTGCAATGCCTTGCTTTCACACCACTTAAGTCGAGATATTTAACATATATATATATATATCTATCTCATCTCTATAATATGTAGATGGCATATTATAAGACTTCAGAATACATGCAATTCTTTCTGTGAAGAGAAGGAGAAATTCCAGAGCTGCTCGTGAACATCACCCTCACCTCCCTTTAAGGTTAGGGTTAAGTACAGAGAAGTGAACCTCAATGTGGTTTTAGAGCCTGTCTGCTCCTGTTCCTTTTTCCCCCTTAGCAAGCAGCTCTCACCCGGGTACAATTCCCGAGTGATCATTGCTTCAGGAGATTCCTGGGATGTGCGGGGGGCACACGGAGGGCGGTGCTAGTGGGGATGGAACGGGAGTGGGTCTGGGATAGGACGGGGATGGAACTGGAATGGGTCTAGGAAGGAGCGGGGATGGAGCCGGAGATGGAGCCGGGATGGGAGTGGAGATGGAGCCGGGAATGGAGCGGGGATGGAGCCGGGGATGGAGCGGGANGGCGGGGGATGGAGCCGGGGATGGAGCGGGGATGGAGCTGGGGATGGGTCTGGGATAGGACGGGGATGGAACGGGAATGGTTCTAGGAAGGAGCCGAGGATGGAGCCGGGAATGGAGCGGGGATGAGGCAGGGGATGGGAGCGGGGATGGAGCGGGGCTGGAGCCGGGAATGGAGCGGGGATGGAGCTGGGATGGAGCCAGAGATGGGAGCGCAGATGGGAGCCGTGGATGGAGTCGGGGATGGAGCCGTGGATGGAGCGGGGCTGGAGCGGGGATGGAGCTGGGGACGGAGCGGGGCTGGAGCGCGGATGGAAGCTGGGGATGGA
>VYZP01035310.1:0-19925 GCA_013400635.1 Hypocryptadius cinnamomeus | reverse complement strand
AGCGGGAATGGAGCCGGGATGGAGCGGGAATGGAGCCGGGATGGAGCGGGGATGGAAGCGGGGATGGAGCGGGGATGGAGCGGGGATGGAAGCGGGAATGGAGCCGGGATGGAGCGGGAATGGAGCCGGGATGGAGCGGGGATGGAGCGGGGATGGAGCGGCGGCTCCGCCCGCAGCCGCCGCCCCCGCTGCTGTCCCGCCCCCGGAGCCCTGAGAGCGCTGATGTGCCGGGCGTGGAGGGGCTCCTCGCCTCCCCATGGACCGGAACGCTGCCCTGCGGCTCCTGCTGCTGCTCGCCTGCGCCGGGCTCGGCGGCTCCGAGGAGAAAAGCCCCGCGGGGAACAGGTCGGTACCCGGGCGCTGCCGCGGAGCTGGGTGAGCGCAGGTTTTCAACGCTGTCGTTCGTCAACGCCGCGTTCAGAACGCGAGAACGTGGCTCTGCTTTCCTTTCCATGTTTGAAAACATCCCGGGCTAATGCAGAAATTAATTATTTTGAAGCAGGCGGTGCGTTACAGATGTAACTTTGCAACAATTTCGTGAACATTGTTTAAAATCGGGTGTTTTCACATTTTGTTTTATTGACTCCCACACTGATTTTCCCTGGTCCCTGGTAAAAGGGAGTTATAAATAGCATAACAGCAAGGGTGTGAAAACTACTCCAAGAAACACAGGCACGAAAATATTCTGTGTGGATATTTGAAGTGTGAATTCAATATTGCAAGTGAGTATTAAACTTACAAAATTACTGGAGATTTGGGTTTATTATTAGTAGTGCTGTTTCACTCTCTAATGAAGCACAGTGAGCCCAGATCATAGCAGGGGGAAGAGGGGACTTAGTAGAGCCCAGCACTAAGAAAGTGAAAACAGCCTGAGCTGTGTGAGTTGAATGATGCCCAAATTCACCAAAAAGACACAAAAACACAGAACAAACATGCTGATGAAGGTCGCAGCTGTCAGTAAAATCTGTGCATTTGAGGCAAGAAGGACATGTGGTGATTTGCCTAAGCTTGTATTAAGAGATCTGGTAGCCAGTTACTGATAAATACTACAATATGTTTTCATTAAATAGCTTACTTGCTGCTCTCCTCTGCCAGTTGTCAGATTTCTTATTGCTCTTCTTAGTACAATTTCACTTTTTTTTTGTTTTTCTCAATCAGACCAAAATCTGACAGATAACAAGCAGTGGGGCATTACCTGAACTTTATTGCAATAAATATTAACAGATGAAGTTTTGATGCCAGTGAATCAAATGGGAATTTTGCCTCATTGGGAGTGGGATGGTACCTGCACACTGTTAATTTGCTAGAAGTTTTATGAGCTCAGTTTCTCTTTTTGTGTCAAAAATGGAAGCTTGAGTATCATCTTGCTCTGATCCACACCTTGTTGGACATCCATTAATTGCAATTATTTATTGATTTGCAATTAATTAATTGCAAATGAGCCCCAGTAATCAGTGCTTTGTAAAATATTTATGGAAATCTGTCTCCCTGTGTCAAATCACACATTAAAAAAACAGAAGACTTGTGGGGTTTGTAGATATTTTTTATTGATAGAACTTATACAGAAGCATTTAAAAGTCAGTGATTTTTTTTGTCAGGATGTTTCCTAGAAGGAACCAGCTCTTTCCTTGAATCTGATATCTCCAAACTTACACATTTATAGCATTAATAACTTCACTGAAATTCCTTATGTTGAGTGTCCCTAGGACTACAAGCAGTGCATTGCCCCCAGGTGCTTCTCACCTTTCATAATTTTATTTTTAGTGCATTTGAGAGGTCACATGTTATTTTCATAACACAGCTGCAACCAGTTCAGCAGCCAGTGAGGAATTCTGCATCTGGAGATTATCAGTCTTAGGGAGATGACCCTGAAGTAATGGAAATACAGAAATACTGTTTCTGTAGATGTAAAGTGCATTTTCCCATCTGGTGCAGTTTATCAGAGCAGTGATATGAAGAGTAGAAGTGTGGACAAGGCATGAAAACTGCCTGTGGCCTCCACACTCAACCCCTGCTGAGTGCCAGGATTATTCATGTGGTTATTTGAGTGGAGAAAATGCTGTTTACATGGAAGTCCTCAAGAGCTGGAGTGTTTATCAACTTTTGCAGACAAACAAGCCAGACTTGGTTATCTTATGTAGATGGATAATGTCATCTGATAAGAGGAAATTTACACTTCTTTATACTTATAATCCTATTTAATTGGGTTTTACATCGTGATTAGTCATTCCAGTGCTTTGCATTAGGGCTAATCCAATTTCATGTGGGTTCCTAACATGCTTGGTGTGGTAAATTCAATGTACAACATACGTGCCTGGGTGCATCTGGGAGAGTGTTTACCAATGGTAAGGGAAAATATGGCTCATCAAACATGCTCCACTTGTGATCAAATGAATTTGAAATTTCATAGTAAGAGAGGCTGATAAAAGGGGTCTCTAACTCAAAGTGCTAGAAATTATTTGCTGTGGAGAATGCTCTAGTGTTGGCTAGTTTCTTTTCTCTTATACATGTAATTACCATTTTTATAATCAAAAGGGAACACATATTTTTTAGCGTGTAGCTATTTTCCCTTTTCTCACTTTCAATACTTTTATTTCCATGGGGCACAGTCTCGCTGAGGACGACAGGGCTCTGCTGCCCGTGGATCCCCCAGCTGGCCTTTTTGGGTGTAAAAACTGCTGTTTTGGCAGCAGGGTGGCCGTGGCATGGATTACACCCTGGTGACACCTCAGGGCTGAGTGTCAGAGGCAGGTGACAGAGCTGATAACATCAACATCCACCCGTGCCTGCCCCAAAACCAGGACAGCAGGACAGGATCGTCCCCGTGCGCCAGCGACAGCCTGGCTGTGCCACGGTGACATGGGGTGATGGATTCCCCTTGCTGCTGGCACTGCATGCCTTCTGCAGGATGAGAGCAGGCAGCCAGCACTGCTAATTAACGGAGTAATTAGCAGGAGGGCCTGGCTGGAGGCACCTCCCTCAGGGTGCCTGGCACGGGGCTGAGCGCGTTCACGGTGCCCTGGTGGCTCCTGGGTCACCCTCTGCTCTGCATTCCTCATGAAATCATGAATATTTCACCTGCTGTGCACATTCATCTCTGTTTGAGTGCCTTCATGCTGAAAGCAGAGATGTGACATCTCTCCCAGAGTGGCTGTGCCTACACGGGCTATGCAGGAGCCAGGATTCATTTGTCTTAATGGACAGTCACAAAAACAGAATTAACCTTTCCTCTTGCATAAACAGCATAGAAACCTCTCAGGGTATGGGATGAATTGCACAGTTTTACACCATTCTTCTTCTACCCCCAGTGTTTTAGTCCAGGTACCACAGTGTGGTGATTTCCAAGCTGGAGTGAATGGCTATGAGTGCTTAATTATGCATATAGCGTTTAATTATGCATATGGAGAGGAGCTAAAAGTATAACTAAGCATAACTAGATAGATATATATAGCTGCAACTAAGTACAACTAAAGTCAGTATAACTAAATAATGTACATTCATACCATTTTGGCATGCCCTGATTTTGTAGGTATCATCATGAAAAAAATGTCCCCCCAGATTACCTTTTTCAGCCTGAAGGCATGATCTGTCATGAAGAAAGACTGGAAAAGATGAAAAAAGCTACATCAAGTTACAGGACCCATGTTCCTAACTATGAAACAGCCTGAGAGAGGGTTTTGTTTAAGCAAGAAAACAAGTTTTGGTCCATTGTAGCCACATCTTTTGTTACCTGCGTGTCAAAATCTGAATATTTCTACCTATCTCTGTTTGCTGTTGGCATGAGCAGCCTCAAGCCCCCTGAAGACCCAGGCTAGCACTAGCCCTGGCACCCAAAAAAGCACTGGGAAAAAGAGGATCCTCTCTGAAAGTGCTTCTTGAAGCCACTGGGGTTTCAGAGCAGCAACTGAGGACAAAGTCGGCCTCTCCATATGTAAATAACATAACCAGATAAAAATTATTATGTAAATAACCCTGCCAGATAAATGCTGAACAGAGTTGAACTTTTCTGAATGTAAGCTCTTCATAAAGTTCTTTCAGCCTGGCAGCAGGCAGGGTGGGCTCTAGGCTGTCCCATTTATCTGTCCTTGAGGATGCTGTGATGGAAATTAGGTTGGGATCACTCCTGTGTGTGCCAGTGGGTCACACAGATCCCCCTGCCCAGAACCCTCCAGGGGAGGGTTCACCCTGCTGCCCAAGCACTCCCCAGGAGAGCCAAGCCCTGACTTTGCAATTCCAACAACCTGAAATTGGTTTTGAAAAACCAATTCCAATTCCAAAAACCTGACATTGGAAACCTGAAATGGTGAAATTTGCACATAAATACTGAAAACTGTGCTAATTCCTAATATTTATATGCCAGCCTCGGTGTAAATATTTCCACAATTTCTTTTCTGCTGTGGTGGTTTGGAAAGATGGTAATAAAGGGAGTGAGGGAGGAAGATGGAAGTGTATTTCCCTGTGCAGGGGAGGGTGAGGCAGGTCTGGAGGGCACCAAGGGCAGGGTGTGCAGGGTCTGTGGGCTGGTGCTCAGCTGGGAGAGTGGGAATTCTGATGGAAGCCTTGGGAAGGGGACAGAGGCCATCACAGGAGCAAATCCATCCACTGAAGGGGGATGCAGTCCCAAGGAAGGTGCTGTAATGTGGAAAGCATTTATGGACTCATGGAGGGGATTCTGGTCCTGAGGGAGGCCTGGTTTCTTGGGCTTTGATTTTTAGGTGTTTGTTGGTGTTTGTGAATCCACTGGGCTTGAGTCTGTAGCTCAGGAAAGCTGGTTGTGCTGAGATCAGCTGAAGACTTATGCCTAAGAAGAAAATCAAATGCTGAAAAATGCATGAGCCTGGTAGTTGTCACTTGAGATGTGCTTCACCTGAGCCCAGCCTTGCAGTGACTCCCATGGGGTTTGTTATTGCCTGGGACCATCCAGGAGCTGTCTCCACATGGTGTAAATCTCTGCCTAAGGCATGCCAGGCCCCTGCTTTTGCTCTAAATCCAACGTGTTGCTTCTGATCCTCCCTGGGGAACGAGGGTGGCCCTGAGCTCTCCTTGGTTCCCCTGCTTGTGCACTGGAACTGGCTCTGTTCCCAGCCCAAAACTGACATCCCATGGGATGGGACAGCGTGGCAAGGACATGGGAGTGCCTGTCAGGGCTGGTCTAGCTGAATGATCTCTGAAAATGAGATGTTTTTAGCCAGGCTACAGCAGCTTTGGGATATTTTGCCCTGTTCCTGTGGCCTTCACCAGCCAAGGACCTGAGTTGCCTTTGGAATGTTTTGTGGAGTGAAGCAGGAGCAGGAGTTCTCTCCACTAAACTTGCTGCAGACTTTGAATTCAGATGCTGCACAATAAATATTTTTCTCCTCTCTCCTAGTTCACATGAATTTTCAGATCAAGATTCACTCCAGAGAACTGGTAAGGCTTTTGATGGGCTGAATCCCTGGACGCTGGTTCTGTTAGTGTAGAAGATTTAATTCCCAGATGTTGGAGACTCTTCTGTCACCTTTTGTTAAAGCAACCCTCTATAAAAATACCCTTTAAAGGATTTCCCTGTTAAAATAACAATTTACTGTCCAACTCTGAGATGCAGTGAGAATGTGGAAGGAAAAAGCCTTCACCTTTTTTTTAACCAAATGAAAACAGAGTTAAGTGCTTGAAGGATGGAGCTGTGAGAGTGCCCATGAAATGATCTGTGCTTGTGAAATTTCACCCTCCTGGCAAGGAGGAGTTGGGATGCCAGGGCATTTGTCACAGCTTCCTGTCTCTGGCAGTGCAGGGAGAAAGTTCCCAGCACAGTTATCACACTTTTGCCAGGCAATTCAGCACATACCCTTTGGTGAATTTACTGCAGGAAGAAAAAAACAGCTTTTAATGTGTTTGAGATGAATAAATACAGATATAGAGTGAATCCTGTAATTTTGGGGCACTGGAGTTCCTCCCAGTGAGGGTGACAAGTTGTCCAATGAAAACAAGAGGAACTTTGGTGAACAAGAAAGGCAAATTAGAAAATACATGTAGCAAAGGCAGTATTTGCTGCAAGTCCAGTATTTTCCAAGGCAAAAGCAGTAATTCTGACATACAGATTTTGTGCAGAGGTAATTATTGTTTGCATAGGAACGTGCAAAATTTTATAGATGTGTGTTTTTATAAATGTGTGTTTTTATCAATGTGTTTATAAACGGATGTTTATAATATGGTAATAATGAAATAACACTCCTCCTTCTTCAGATCAGCACTACAATGGTCGTGTGAAGCCACAGTTCAATGCCAATCAAGAGGCAATTGCACAGGTAATGCCTGGAGGGCTGGATCAGTGAAGTCTTTTCACAGCACATTTAGGTCTTTCAATTTAATTACATTGCTGAATTAAATTGGATTTACTTGGTTTACAAGGAACAGCCAACAAAACCATGTAAAACATTGTGGTACAGTTCTGCCTCACCACTTGTACAAATATTCTCTGCTTTTCTGAGGACTGCAGTGACACCTCAGGTGCTGTTGCTGGTGCTGGCTGGCCATGGGTTTGGGACAAAATCCTTATTTCCACGTTCTGTACGATGGGATCTCACCAGTCTTATTCTCATATCAGCTGGTCCTGAAGGAAGAGCTGAAGCAAAACTTCAGATTTATAGTGGGAGTTTTTCACCTGAGACCAGGCTGTAGGTCTTGTCAAAAACTGAGCATAAAAGGCCTCCTTACCAAAAGTGATGCATTCCAATGTTAGCAACATGTTGAATAAATCTCTCTCATATGGACTTCTGAGGAGACAGCCCTGTCATTTATATAAATACACTCCCAGCCACTCAGCACATTTCCTGACCATGATCTTGCCTTGCTTTCAGCTTGTTGCTGTCAGTGCTTATTAATTGTAATCCTAAAACATCCTTGTGCCATATGTAAGGTCCAGTATCAAAAGGGATCTTTCAGGGTCTGAGCTGAGAGTTATGATTTGCTAATCTAAACAGTACAGCACACACAAAAAATCTCTCTCTTTAAGCCAAGACAAAACTCTGGGGCTTAAATGTGTCCCTTCTGGAGCCTGGTAAGATGCTGTTTATGACTGGGACTCAGAAAACCTTTCCTGTTTTAATGTGAACTTGCAAAATAATATGACATGGTAAAAACAGTCATGCAGATATTGTGTGTGTAATCCTATTTAGATAGGACAGAGGTGGTGACTGGAAATCTGAGCATGAAATTTGAGAATGAGAGTTAAATTCTTTAGTTCTTCCTGAGCCCTAAAATTGTCTTGCCTGACAGCCAAATTGTCTTTTTGAAAATTGAAATTTGGCTATGAAATTAGGCTTATAAGGGTTGTCAGTTTTCCGGTGTATGCAGAGGACAGGAAGCTGCAGTCCCCGGGTTTTAGTCCTGCAGCTGATTTTGTAAAAGCAGGGATCCCTTCTTGATCCATCCCATTCTGCAGCAGGTATTTCCCTGATTTAAAGCCACGGTGAGCCAAGCTGCCTGCAGGTAGGTGTAAACTCAGACATTTCTCTCACCTGCCCAGTGTGCTTCCAGCATGGTGGGCTGTGTCCTTGGCACAACCTGAGTCCTCCCCAGTGGGCTGAAGCAATTCTTAGAGGCGCTTTAGAGAGTCTTCAGCTGGGGGGGCACCTTCTGTGCTGGGGCTGGATGTTCTGTGAGGTGCTATCCCTGTGGTGGAAAGGGAATACAGCCAGGAATCCCTCTGCTTCCTCAGCCCAGGCCTGGCTCGTGATTTCTGGTAATTCCAAACCCACATCTTCTGACAGAAATCTCTTGTGTGGTCCCTCAGGTTGTCAGCTACAACTTGAGCAGGGGAGGACAGTGGGAAGGAGCAGCCTGGAGCCACCCTGGGTTCCCCCACAGCCACTACAGCCCCCTGAACGTCACCATCAATGGCACCCCCTGCATCCTGTTCTGGGCCAAGAGGATCCTGATCAGGTTTGAGAACCACACCCAGCTGGATTTGACAGAGAGGACGTTTGGAGTCCATGCCACCGTGGATGTTGGGGACTCAAACTGCAGCGAGGACAGCGCCATGTAAGGGGAATTCTGCTCTGCTGGGGGAGCTGGGGCCAGACAACCACTCTGGGAACTGCATATGGGAGTGGAGCCTTAGGGTTTTAGCTTTTATAGTTTTCAAACTAGGGTATAACTCTCTAAANCTTCATGGAGTGTGTGACAGTTGTGAGTTTTTGGGACTACCTAAAAACAGAGGCCAGACAAAATTAAAGGAATAAAAAGGTTGTTATATTATTGAAGGGCCTTCAGGTACATTTTGGGCAGAAAAAGCCCATCCAGGGCCTACACCCAAAAATGGACCATGGGTCATGTATTTTCACACTTTGATAAGTTTGGTCCATTTGCATATTGGGGGTTGATCTAACAATTACAGCTTCAGGTAATGAAGTAATTTACCCCAAGTTTGCCCCCAAAACTCACTTTTGTTTGCATTTCTGGGCCCTGGGGCAGTGAGGTGTCCTTGATTGCCAGGCCTGGAGAGGAATTGTTGTGTCTGCCCCAAATGGGACAGCAGCAGCTGACACTGGGTATGGAGTTTGGAGTTATGCACTAAAGAACTGCAGGATTACAAATATAAAAGCTAAAATCCCAAGGCATCACCAGCAGTGCTGCACAGGGTGCAGGTCTGTATTTGGATGGTCACCCCAAATCCCAGGCTGTGATCCTTGAGCTGCTGCAGACAAAGAGTGAACTCATCACAGGTTTGCATGTGGCACAAGAGTGTCTGAAAACCTGAGCTCTGCACTCCAGCCTGGCATTAATTTCTTCAGCATCAACAGCATTTAGCAGTTTTACTTAGTGTTTCTCACCCTGAGTGAGAAGCACTCAGCAAAATTTTGCTTTTTCTGCTTTCCACCCTGAGTGAGAGCTAAACATGAACCCCACTGCACCCAAACTCCTCCAGTGCCTTGGCTGTCCTAGAAAGGCAGGTGGTATTTTTTGGTTTCTTTTTGCCACCTGCCTGATTGCTTCTCTCCCCCTGTGCAGTGTGCTGGCCTTGTGGCTCACACCAGATTCCACTCTGGGAGGCCTAAAAATCCCAATTGGACATCAGCACTGATTCTGCCCCACAAAGGGAGTTTAAATCTCTAATGACACACACAGCAATAAAAATAACATGGCCAAATCCAGCAGTTTAATGTATCTCCTACACAACATTTTACCTGTACATCTAAATATGTTTTCACTGAAAAGTAGATGTTACCTCGTTGTAATTGTACAGCACAAGGTGCACAGACATTTTGGTGAGGTTACCAGAAAGCTAAAAGTGAAATTGAAAAAGAACCCAGCATCACAATATTCAACAAGACAGGTTGAATATTACATCATCAGCATGTGAATTTATGCAGCACTCTTTTGGCAGGGAGAGGCAGAGAATGGAACAAACTTATTTTAAAGATAAAAAGAGTGATAACAAACATTCATCCCTTTCTTCTGGCCTACAATTTGAAAATAATCTTAGTCTGATTATGAAGTATTTTAACCTAACAGAAAATAAACTAAGGCAAAGTCAAGGGTTTCAAAACACAGAGAATAGTATCAGATATAATAATCCAAGCTGCATATTTGTTTTATTTATAGTTGAATGGCACATTTGCTTGTGTCTAATCCTCAACTATCTCTGACTTCCCTTTGTAATAAAGCAAGGGATGGTCTGGATTCAGTGTCCTGTCTTAGGGGACCAGTGTTACCCAAGAAGTCTAGATAACCTATGAAATATTGGGGTTAGCTGTTTTCCACTTTGGCTTTTTTAAAAAAAATTTAAAATATTGTTGTTGTTTTGTTTTGTTTTTGTTTTCTCAAGTAATCTTCAACTTCAGTTTTGGAGGCCTTTCAGAACCTGCATGCTTTCACTCACTGTGTTTTCTTTTTGTCTTTCTTGAGACAGTGAGAATCATTGAAACAATGAGAATCTCCATGCAGGTTTGAAGAGGCAAAATGCTACTTTTAAGGGAGAAGAATCTATTCACCCTAATCATGTATTGCATTAATTAACCTGGTAGGGCCTTTCACTTTATTGAACTTCAGGTGCCCCAAGGGTGCTGCAGGTGAGCAGTGCAGAGCTGCCTCACAGCCTGGGCATTTGTGAGGCTGTAAGGAAGGAATGTGGAAACCTGGGCTCTCACCTCTGCTTCCTTTCATGCTCTGATATTTAAAAAGATGAGGACAAGGTGTGTGTGTACACTTTCTGATGACAGGCAGGGGTGGTGCTTGACTGAGATGTCGTGGCTGGAGGAGGAGAACAGACATCCCCTGAGCCCAATTGTCAGCTGTGGTGGGAAGCAGTGGGATTGAGTTTTGTTGGAAGTTAAACATGGATTTCTATTCTTTCTGGGTAGTCTGGGCCTCATTCCAATCAACAGGTGAATGAGTATATTTCACTGGAGGGAGATTTAATCCTTTCAGGCTTTTTCCCCACTGACTTTAAGGGTAGACAGAGCAAAAAATTCCATGTATAACTGAGCTTAATCTTTTGTGGTGCTTTTTTCTCTGGAGGTTTCTGAATTTTTTTCCTGGCCTGATGTTACTTGCTTTTTGTTACTAGGCTTTCCCTGAAGTTTGGTGACATTGACAATCTAGAGGGACTTGTTATCAGGTAAGTTTACATAATAAAATCCTTACTAAAATACATTGTTATGCAGTTGTGTGGGGAATTAAGGAGAATTTGTTTAAGCAGAAATAATATGAGAGAAACTCTTGTATAACTGAAACACCTGCATTCAGCATGTCTGTCACCTGACTTGTTTTATGAAGACATTATTTTTCTCCTACATTGAGTTTTCTACTCATGGAAAAGTTTGGGTCATCTCTTTTGTGTAGAATTGTCCTGTGTCTGAGATTTTAGCTAAACCTTGATAATTCACTATGGTCTGGGCATCAGACTGTGACCTACTTTATGTTGGTGGTAGAAGAGAGCAGCATTTCTTGGAAAGTGACTTTCCATACACCGCGTGGAGGTACAATACCAGTGTTGCATTCATCTTTTTCCCAGTAATTAGGCAAAATCCCCTCATACTCTTCTTGTTTTGTGGGAGAAACCAGACTGCTTCAGCTGCCACGGGGAGCAACCTCAAACCACAGAATCCCAGGGTATTTGGGGCTGGGAGGGACCTCTGGAGATGATCTGGTGCAATTCCCCTCCCCAGGCAGGGTCCCCTGGAGCCGTGGCACAGAAGCTGGGGCTGGGATGGCTCCAGACAGGAACACTCCAGGCCCTCCCTGGGCAGCTGTTCCAGGGCTCTGTGGAAAGCTGTCCCTCCCTTTCCAGACTCCAAGGAAGGAGCAAGAGCTCATATAATTCTGATTATTCTGGTACAAACTGATCACGCCAACGAGCCTTACGGAGTCGCTCAACGCGCGAATTTAACAGCTGCAACCCTCTGACTGATTTTCTTCCTCCTCTCTGCTCCAAAACATCATTCCTAGGCTCTTGTTAACCACCAGCTACTACCAGCTGTCTGTGCAGAACTGGTTCAGCCTGCACAGGCTGCAGCTGCTCTACAACCACTCGGTGCAGGCGACGTTCAACGCCACGGGGATCCACGCGCCCGCCACCCACTCCTTCCACTGCGAGCACGTCAGCAGCCTGCAGAGATACGATGCCCTGCTGGTCCCCAGCTCTGAAAACGACCTCTCCCACCTCTGGGAGGTCACCTTCATCGACTTCCAGGTGATGCCATGGATTTCAGGCAGATGGATCCCATGGATAGGCTGAGGGGAGGTTTTGCCCTTCTGAGGAAAGGCTGTCACCTTCCACGCACAGTTTGCACTTGTGCTTCACCTGTGATGCCTTTTGGGGCTACCTAAAAACAGAGGCCAGATAAAATTAAGAAAATAAAAAGTATTTATATTAATTGAAGGGCCTTCAGGTACATTTTGGGCAGACAAAGTCCCCATCCCCAGGGCTACACCCAAAATGAACAACAGGTCACAAGTTATTTATACTTTTATAAATTTGGCCCATTTGCATATTGGGGATTAATCTAACAATTACAGCTTCAGGTAATGAAGTCATTTACCCCAGGTTTGCCCCCAAAACTCACTTTTGTTTCCATTTCTGGGCCCTGAGGCAGTGAGGTGTCCTTGATTGCCAGGCCTGGAGAGGAATTGTTGTGCCTGCCCAAAATGGGACAGCAGCAGCTCACACTGAATGTGGAGTTTGGAGTTCTACACTAAAGAATTGCAGGATCACAAATACATGAAAATTATAAAAGCTAAAATCCCAAGGCATCACATGGAGCACAAAAAGGAAACTAAGACTTTTCCTGTCCAGGGAAATTAAAGGCTGTTTTTTGTAGTCTTTCTTCTTGTGTTCCCTCTAGTGGTGAGTGAATTTGATTTCTTGTCATTACATCGTTTTGAGCTGAACTCTCACACTCAGCACCAATAACAGCACCACACACCCAGGCATGGGATTCATCTCACTTCACTTTTGATGCCTAGGAATTTTAACCTTGTGCCCTGATTATAGTCACCCCAGCCTGCCTCTAAAGCTACTGGATAATTCCCCTGACCATCTTAAGCCCTTATTTTAGGATGAGATTAATAATCTTCTGAAAGTGCCAATTCTTCTGCGTTTGACAAAGAGGGAGCCTAAGATGGCAGGACTAGAGTGCCTTCCATTTAGATACCTGAGCCAGGGGGCATGAGGAGCTGAAAAAGGAATGGAAAAACCTTTTGTCACCGTGTGAAAAATGTCCGTGGACTCATTCAGTGGAGCAGACAGTCAATTCCCTGCGTGCCAGAGTGCCAAAATCCATGTTAGAACTGAAGCCATGAATAAAACCTGTTGGTGTTTTCCATACCTGGGTGCAGCTTTCTGTAGTTTGGCTGCCACTGGTGAGAAAAATCTTGTCCTAGGGCAGGCACTTTGGAACATTTCCTGGTTTGTCATGTTGGAGTTTGTGCAGTCTGAAGCAAAAACTCTGGGGACTCTCAGCAAGTGATGCTGGAGATGCACAGTTAACATGACAGGCACCATGCCTGCAATTAAATATTGCTGAGCCACCAAGAGTGAGCATGGAAGGGTCTGTTGGAAACACAGCTGCAAATCCTTTGGGCAGCAGGGAGGAGGGGATTAGAAGAGCTGGCAGCTTCAGAAGACTGACCTGGATAAACTGTGAGCATTAGCTCCAGCTATCAGTGGGAGACACAACATTTGTGCAGGTGTTAAATCAGAAATCCTTACTGCCATCAGGAGCAAGTTAATGAAACACAAATTAATGAAGCACCACTTTATTTAACATGATCCCTCTTGTTCTCTCTGTAGATTCAAGGTTTTAACATCCAAGAAGGACATTTTGCCTACGCCAGAGACTGTGCATCCTTCTTCTCCCCAGCAATCCTGATGGGGTTGGTGATGTCCCTGATTCTGCTGCTGGTCCTGGCCTATGCCCTGCACATGCTCATCCACCTGAAATCCCTGGACAGGCACTATGAGTGCAAAGCTTCTCCTGCCTACTTTGCACAGATGAAGGACAGTGACATGGGGGATGAGAAGGAGCCACTGAGAAACAGTGGAAACGAGTCCTATGAACTCAGGAGCCAGCAGTTTGGTAAAATCTATATTTAGCAGCGTGTCTGTGTCTCAATGAAACGAGAGGTGTTTCCTTCTGCTGGCACTGTTGTATGTAGTCTGTGCAGATTTTTTTACCAGCTGATGAAAGGAAAAGTAGGTAACAGATTGTTTAGCCAGTTATTCACTGATAATCATCTCAAAGATGCCTTGGGAGTGCAGGTGAGAAAAAAAAATCCCGTTGTGAGTTAGAGATATTCATGTTGTGGGACTTTATTCCTGTAGCAAAAAGCCAAATTAGAGGCATAGCTCTTCATCCAGTTTACCAAGTCCTGAAGAGAGAATCTGTAATGGACACTTTGAAATTAAATAAAGGTTAAAAAAAAACCCCAAACCAAACTCTTTGCTTATTCTTTCAGAAGGCAAGATTTCCCCTCATTTTATATTTGCTCTGTGTCCTGACAAAGCAGCATCAGTTTCTTTCTCAGGATGTGTTTTCCTTCTATTTCCCAAGTCACACCCCCTCCTTTTTGTCCCCATAAACTCCTTTTCCTACTCTGGAATCTTCAGGGCCACTTAAGGTGTGTTTTTATCCACTGCACAGATGAAATAGTGGCTGCAGGACAGCAGCATCCTGGTGCTTTCCTGTGTCTAAGCTGGTTTATCCCGAGGATCTGATGGGAAAACACCAGACATCTGCTCACAAAGGCTTACCCCATGGCTCAGCTCTGTGCCAGGAGATGGATTAAGAGCATTATATCCTGTAATTCCAGGTAAATTTCTTTTCTACCAAATCCCATCAGTCTCCCTTGACACTTTTGCCTGAATGGAGAATGCCAGATGGAAAAAAAAATAAACAGAGAGGTGGAAGGTGCCAGCAGTGAAAAGGAGACTGTGCTATGATTTTCCCTGCTGCTTCTGAGAGTTTAGGATACTGCCATCCCACTCATCCTTTCTTCTGTTAGGGGCAAAGTTTGGGAACTCCAAATTAGCCATAATTTGGGTCTGATTTCTAGCAAGTGAGAACACAGAAATGTTCTTATAATGTAGTGCTTTTATATTACAAATAATGGGAGCCACAGCATGATAGAAGATCAATCAAAACCAGATTTGCAAGCAAATGGCTTTTTAAATTTTAGATTTCAGAATTAATTGGTTGTTTGAAGCCTTTGCAAAAGGTGCTGCAGAGGTCTTTAAACACCCTGAGAGACGTCCACATGTATCCTGTTTATTAGTACAGGTGACACACAGACCAGCTGTGGAGTCCTCAGAGATTAGTTCATCTAGGAAGGCACTTCAGAGGGAAAAAATATATCTCTGACACATAACCAGGTGCAATAGACAAGCTTTTGAGGGCTTGCCAAGGCTGCCTGTGGCCAGCTGCTGCCAAACTTTTGTTTTTTCCATGAAGGGAGCAAGCAAAAGCAGGAATGTCTGAGTGGGGCTGGAAGGAGGAGGTGAGAATTCAACCCTGCCCAGGCTGGTCCCCTGTCCTGCACACAGAGCTGGCTGAAGCTGGGTACAGCTCAGGGTGCCAAACAGGAGATGTTCCTTGTGCTCTGGAGAGCCAGGCTGTCCTGCCTGGGGCTGAGGAAATAAAACCTGGCACTGCTCAGAGGCAGCCTGACAAATTTACTGTGAGTCCCTGAGGTGAGAGCCTCACCTGGCTGAGCTGCCCTTCCCAAATCCAGGTTCTTGAGCTCAGGGGAGCCTCTTCCTCCCACAGAGGTCATTTCTCCTCCTGGCTGGCGTCTGGTGGTGCTGCCAGGATAGTTCTGACCTGATAATTAATTTCCTTGCATGGTTTAAGTGGGAAAATCAACACCTTTGCTGTGAGAGGTTGTACAAGACTGAGATTGGGAATGAGGGAATTTCCCTCTCGTCCTGTCCCTCACTCCTCATCCCCTTTTCCAACCCAGCTGTGTTCCCTATGCTTTTCCTCGTTTTTCAGGATGAATATCTGCTGGCTTAGTGCTCGAGATGCTCAGCACTGCAAACCTCCAGCACGTGCCAGACCAGATTTTTGGTGCAGATTTTCAAAATTTGTGTGTGTGTCCCTCCCAGCCCCCCCGAGCAAGTGACAATAATTAGTACCTGGTAACTTAATAGGAAAACTTTGGAAGTAAAAAATACAGATAAAAATGAGAAAAAAAATATAAAACCAAGAAAAAAAATTTCTTTCAGTTTATCAGCTTTTTCTAAACCATGGCATGACTGGGATGTCCTGGGAAAGGAGTACACATAGTATTTATCTCTGCTGTGACTTTCTGTGTTGCTGCTCTGCCTGGCAGTGGCAGGTAATCCTCCTCTGCCATGTAGCCCCTGTGCCATCACAGTTCCACTCAAGTGACAGAAGGATTCAGAAAGGATAAATACACCAATTGAATTAGACAGGAAATACACTGCTGGTCACAAGACTAGGAGGATGAGCCACATATTTGCAAAGAGTTAATGATGCTTTGGTGGAAAATGCACCAGAGGAAAAAAAATCATCTTAATTTCAGTTTCTGTTTCCTGCTGCCATGTGTAAAAGCAAGCACCCATGGCTGAATACCACAGAAATGTGTATTCTTACATTCCCAGTACATGTGAACTAAATGATCCTTATCAAATGCACATTTTGGAACAACAGAGACATTCCACTCCCTTAGTCCTGAAACAGGAAAATTCAAGCTAAAATTATCTGTGTGCTACAGAAATAAGATGCAGTGGCACTAGCAGACTGGTTTATAAAATATAAGCTTTTTTCCACATGCATAATTTCATTTCTGCATGAGAACACCTCAGGCTTTCCACCCTGTACGTGTTCACTCACACAAAAACCTTACAGCATCTTTTCAAACCCGATTCAGTGTTCCAAATTCAGGGTCCCATCCACTCCCAGTCAGAGCTGAAAAGCAGAGTCTCCCTTCCTTTAACTCAGACAGAATAAATTTCACAGACTGTGGTAATGCAGAATTGAACAAATGAAACCACTTGCTCTTCACACATTTCATCTGCAGCAGTTAAAACGTTGTGTAATTGCCCCTCACCCCAATATTTGGCAATTTCACATTGGCAGGAAACTGGATTTTCAGGCAGCACATTAAGCACTGTTGCTTGAACTGAAGTGGTGGAGTTTTGGCTTAGCATTAATTAAAAATGCACAAGGAATAATCAGAGCCATTGTCACTGTAAAGGCAGGGAGACAAACCATGAGCCCACCAGCTGGTAAGTAACACTGACTTCCAGGGAGCCAGAAGAAATAGATTTACTTCTTTCCTTTAAGGTTTTTAAATGGTGGCATTTCACTCTCATCCTTGAAACACTGATTATTGCCGCAGCAGCTTTGGTATTTCTGCTGTTTTCCTTTTAAATCAAGGATTTCCACAAAGCTGTGTGCAACCTCTCATTTCAGAGACTTTCCCCAGGAGCTCAGAGGGCATTTTCAGGGTGGGTCTGTCCTGCACTGTTACTGAGCACCTCCTGAGGTGTTCTCCACCTCCAGAAAGTTTTGTGACATGGCATTTAACTGGTGTGTGATAGGCCTGAAATCTGATTTCATGGTTCCCAGGTCACTCCTTAATTTGTTCACTGTAACAATACAGTAAATCAATACAAAATTTGATGTTATAGGGCAAAACCTGTATGAAATCAGAAGTGCTCAATTTTATATATACATATTTTTGCACTTTTTTTCCCCCTTCAAGCTGATAACTTATAAATCAGATACTGCAACTTGTTTCTCCTGAGTCAGTAGTGTAAATATACTCATGACTCACACAATGTTTAAAGCCTAACAAAGAGTTCCAATTCCTGAAAATTTTGGAACAGCCTTCCTGAACAATTTGCAGCTATGTCTCAGTGCTTTTTCTGGGTGTGTTTTTTTGGTTCTGGTACATCAGCATGCTCTGTGTTGTCTGCCTAAACACCTGAATTGGTTATTGCAAATAATTGCCTGTTTGTAGGTAACTGCTTGGGAATATGAAGGAATTTTCACTTGGGATGGAAGCTGGAAAAGGAGGTTTCCCAGCTAAGTGAAGCAACACTTTTTGTTTGGCCCCATGATGTCCCTTGCACCATTGAGCTGCCTCTCAGGTGTCCTGGAGCCAGTCTAGAGCTTTTCTGCTGTTTCTACATGTCTGCAGTGGAAAGAATTCATTATCAGTCTTTTCTCATTAAAAACAAAAACAAAAACAAAAAACCCACAAAAAAACAAAATAAAAAAACAACCATAAGCACCCCCCGCCAAAAAAATCCCAAACCAAAACCACACACACAAAAAACAAATCTGAGTTTTTCAGCTCTGGTTTCCCGTTGTTTTCCTCAAGCTAAAGCTGGTCTTTCCAGTGAGAAGAAATTTGCAGCATTTTGTCGTATCAACAATGAACAGGTTTTTCACTCCCAGCTGCAGCTTTCTGTCACAAAATATCAATCAAGGCTCTTCAAGAGACTGAAAAGCTCTGTTCCAGTTGTGCCATGACTGCACAGAAACCTTGAGAGAAAGGGACAGTTTTAACCTCACTTCTAGAAAAACCCCACATTCAACCACTCTGCAAACACAGCCTGTGAAATGAAACGTGGGCTCGTGACAAATCCTGCCCCTGATCAGCAAAATGAATTCGTTGGAAATCCTTAAACCTGTTCCCAAAGAAGCAAATCCCCAGTATTATTGTTCTTCCTTTTCAGATCCGTTCCAACTGGCTCGAGGTATAACACAAGGAAAAAAATCTTAAATCTCTTTTGTATCAGGGCTGTTGCCTGTGGTGTCACCTGGGAAATTTTAAGGGTTGAAATGGTTTACATAAACACAATTACAGTGCAACTCATGGTCTGCCAAGGTCTCTTGGGATTGCTGTCCCCAGGGTATGCCATGCAACCCCTGGAATTTTGCAAAACTCTGCAGGGAAAATCCAAAAAGGTGCAGAATTACACATATAATCTTGTTGCAGAGTTGGGAAGATTAATGGGTCACCAGCAGAGGGGAAATTACAGTGTAAACCTCTCCAAAGGCAGATTCTTCATGTCATTAAAGTGATCAGGAAATCTTCAGTTCTCCTGAAAATCTGCTTAGTGAATTGCATAAATCCCTGGTGGCAATTTGTGTGGAAGTAGCTGCAGCATCATTCTCCAGTACTGCCTGAATATGTTTGGTTCTGTTCCTCTGGCTGACAGCTAGGAATACATTTCTAGGCCACGTTTTAATATTTTCTTTTTGTTGTTCTTTGTTCTGCAGAACTAATTTCAGGGGGAACTTTCACTTCATGTGCAAGCTGTGCAGGATCTAGGCTTGACACTGGGACCTCACTAATTTATCTTTTGTCCTTCCAAACTCTGAAGTCAGTTGCAATTATTAGAGGTTTGTTGGGTTTTTTTGGTGGCCGTTTAAGAGGCCTGAATTGTTCTAATAATTCCTGTATTATTCCGAATTAGCAAAATCTCATTGCTTCCACGGACACACTGGGAAGAAGGGCTGGGAATTTTTAAGGAAATGCAGGTAATAATTGAAAGATGAATTGTGGAGAATGAAACTCCCCCATAAGCTGAACATACCCAGCCTCATAGAGAAGCTTTGCTTGGTTGTGATAAATTCCTTGGTCTGCTGAACCAGGCCCTCAGCTGGTGTGGAAACCTTGTTAGATGCTGCATGTGCTGCTTTGCCTTATTTATTCCTACCACTTCTGGCCACGTTTAAAACTCAGGAATGTGGCTGAAATACTGGGAAAGCCAGTGGGGATCTCTCCAGTGGGCTTTGGAGCTGGCATGGGGGGGTGAGAGCAGAGCTCTGTGGGGTGGGAGCTGTGGTGACCCCAGCACTCTGTGCCATCTGCCACCTTCCAGGGGTCCCTCCGGCTGGAACAGGAGCCTCTGGCCCTGTGTTTGCTGGGAAAGCTCCATTTTTGTTCTCTCTGCCCATCTCACCCCTCTCTGTCAGGCTCAGCCTGTGCTGTCCCCTCCTGGCTGTCACTCAGGAAGATTGGCACCTGCCCTAATTAGCCCCTGCCTGTGGCCTTGTCCCCTCCTGCCAACACAGGGCTGGTGACACCCTTCCCTCTGCTGGTTTCTGCTTGTGCCCTTGTCACACCACTCCTTGATGCCTCAGGGTTTAGGTTTTCTATTTTTCACATTCTGTGCTGCTTTAGTGCGTGGGTCTGGGATCCACATGAGGGGATGGTGAGCTCTGTGCACAGAGCAGGGAGACAAAACAATTCCTGCTCCAGCTGGGCACCAAGGACAAATGATCCAAATCTCAGCCCAAGAGCACAAACAGCATGGGCTGGAGAGAGAAAAACAAGCAGGATGGGAGTGCATGGGCTAAAGCTGGAATTGGACAGTGAACTGCAATCTGCACATGGAGCAGAGCTTACAAAAGTGTGAGACCCTGTGACCAGTTGTCCGTTTTTGTGGCCATTTTGGGTTGTGCTGCCCA
>VYZP01035305.1:0-54349 GCA_013400635.1 Hypocryptadius cinnamomeus | reverse complement strand
CCGGGAGCCGCCCCGAGGCCGCGGTGAGGGGCTGGGAACCCCCGAGGGGAACGCGGAGACGGGGCCTGGCTTGGGGGTCGTGGGGGGAAGGTGCCTCTCGCCATTGGGGAGCGGTGCGGGCAGGATGAAGCCAAGCTGGCTGTGCTGGAGTATGTTTTTTCCTTTTCCCTTTTTTTTTTTTGTAATAATGAATTGGACACGGGGATGTCAGTGGTTGAGGGAGCAGTTTGCCGTGGCCTAGTATAAATGAGCTGGTAGGAACCAGATGGAAAGAACTGACAGTTGTTTAATGCTGTAGTTTTATTAGCATTAAATTATTCCTTGGTGAAAGGGCTGCTTCTCGTTCAGCTGCCCCTGGAATACATGGATTTGGTGTAAGAGGTGCACTGAGATGGTCCATTAATTTCTTATTGTCCACTAAACAGGCGTTTCATTCATGTGCAGGAGCAGCTGGAAATGAGCATTCATCAGGGGAGAAACAATGTCTATAAAAACCCCCAAAAACCTATGATGAGGAATAACCCTCCTTTCCTCTGCCTGCAAATTTCTGAAAATTTAGGAGTTTTTAAATGAAGTAAATCTTTAGTCTAATCTTTATGAACCAGGGGTAATGACCCATCATATACATGGAGAGTAGTAGTGTTTAGTGGAGACAGGGAAATTGCTTTTCTAGCATTGAAACAAGTATTGAAACATTTTTGGTGTCCTGGTTATTTCATTTCTGCCTTAGGTGCTAAGAAGGATGGAAACCCATTTTTATGACATATGAGCATGCTCACAGATAATGATGTGATTGACACATCAGCTAAAGGCTAGAGATATGAAAATCACCATGTGGAAGAATATCTTGGGGGTGACTTTCAGCTGTTAATAAGTATGACCATTGACAAATAAACTTCTTTGGCATTGCCTGTTCTCATGTTCATTCACGTGATGGGATGGTGCTCTGTGGTTTTTAAAAGCATGAAACTAAACCTCCTTCTGATGATAGAAATGTGTGCAAGGATGTGTTATTCCCAGCTGTTTAAAAACTTATCTGTAGGTGAGCTTAATAGATCACTGACTTTTTATGCTTTTATATGCACTCTTGAGTGGTTGCTTTGGATCAGGTTCACGTGGGGTGGTTCCATGCTGAAGAAGATCCAGCAGCACATCTGATTTCTGAGGAGACTCTCCAGCATGTTTCTTCTGCTGGAGTACCTGGGTTTGTCATCTTGCTGGGCAGGTGATGATAAAGGTGATAAGTGCCTGTCCCCAAAATGGTGTTTGTGTTGTAGGAGCAGTACAGCTGCTGTTAATGACAGCAATTGCATGGAATCACAGATTGCTTTGGGTTGGAGGGGACCTTTCTGCCCATCTCATTCCATCCCAGCCATGGCAGGGACACCTTCCACTGTCCCAGGCTGCTCCAAGCCCTGTCCAACCTGGCCTTGGGCACTTCAGGGATTCAGGGCAGCCACAGCTGCTCTGGGCACCCTATGCCAGGGCCTGACCCACCTTAGACATCTTTTTCTAATCTAAACCTCTTCTCTGTCGGTTTGAAGCTTTCCCCCCTTGCTTTTCCTGTAATTTCTGTGCTTCACATCAGGAGTTTTTGAACTGTGTAAGGGGCACTGATACTCCTCTTACCAACCCACATCTATGGGATGTCCTCGTGCAGAGTAAACCAAACTGGGCCATGCCTGCAGTGTGTGTTCTGTGGCTGTAACAGTGGGCTGGGCTTCCATGTCCTCAGTGTCACCTTTTCTGTGGAGGACAACCAACTGGGATGGGGCCTGCAGTGACCTGGTCTAGAGAATGGATCCCTGCCCTTGGCAGGATGGAACTAATACAGTGTCCCTTCCCTCCCAAACCCTCCTGTGATTCTCTGTGCACCTCTAGAACATTTGGTAACTGGTTCCTGGGTCTCTATTTGGGTCACAACAGCATCAAAGGTGTCATTTGTGATAGGTGAATGAGGTTAGGCTGGGGACAGCATCCCTCTCACAGTGTGTGTGGTGTTTATTTTGCTGTTTTGTCTATGGGTTATTTTGAATATCAGGTGGATATTAAATCCCAGTGCATCATGGTGAGCCATATTCCATATGTCCTGACCACTGAGTTCTTTAAAGCAGAGGTAGAATTTCCAAAGCTATTAACAGTCTTTGGAGTAAGACAGACTAGAAGACTTCTAAATATTTGTTTGACTACATGGTGTTTGTTGCTGTTGTGTTGGAGGGTGTCAGTTGTTTGTCAGAATCCTGTATTACTTTCATTCTGTGATGAGTAAAAGGAATAAAAAATGTTTCCAATCTTTCATATAACTTGTAAGTAATAGTTTTTTATCTAGGTATTAGTCATGGTTTGTGGTACTTGAGACACTGGCACTGATTTTTGCAAAAAAATAAAAGGTGGTACCAGTCAGATTTTGTTTTTATCTGTGGAAGTTAATTGTCTGTAGCTATACAAAAATGTTTTCATCATATTCATTGGTATTAATGCTAACATTTGCCAGGCTTGCCCAGGTTTGCCAACGCGTCTAGGTTGATTCAGAAGCTGGAGGTGAGGTACCCCAGCAGAGACAGTCAATGTGCTGCTATTTAAAAGGGGAAAAAATACCAGCAGTGTCTTGGTGTTGGTCCCCAGGGCACTCTCTAGTCCAGGGTTTGGCTCTGTTTTCATAACTTACTGCCTTTATTTCTCACTCCTTAACAAATCCAATTTGTTTTACCTCTGCATCTTCTAGGATTGATAACTTCTGGGACATGCTTATAAGCCTGAGTGGGGAATGGGTCTGGGATAGCTGCAGGATGTTCCTGTGGCTTTGGTAAGGAGTGGGTTCTGCTGCAAGGTGACAGGAACAGGCAGGTTCCTCATACTGAGCATATTTACCTTTCTGGAGCATTCTCAAACAGTGACTAAAGCTCAAAACAAGGCACTATCAAATAATCATGATTGTGGTAAAACAACAAACCTGCTCTGCTTCAGCAGGGTATCACTGCATATCTCTTTTTTCAAGCACTGGTTGACTTTTCCTTGCAACCATTAGAAAATTAAGAGGCAGAGCAGAATGCTTGTGAGGATATCCTGGAAATTTCTGAGCCTACATTTGAGCTACAAAATATTTAAAAGTCTTGTTAATGACAGATGTATTTTGAGGCGCTTAATAACTAGTATTGTTACAAGTAACACCTGCCTCTGGTGGAGGGAAATAAAAATGTGCACACATATCATACTTTGTTTCCTTTGGTTGTTTGCCAGGTTTGTGTGTATCCTGGCTGGGCTTTTTCCTGGTTAAAGTACTTAGATTCTCTTGCTTAATTTTTTTGGGGGGGAGGATGAGAGAGAGGGTGTGTAGGTTTTAGAAGCCAAAGAAATATGCTGGATCTCATAACTCAGACTCAGCATATGAACAAAATGCCAAAATTGTGTATTAAAAAGTAGTGACAGCTGGAATAAACTGCAAGTGCAAAAAAACCCCAACAAACCCAAAACAAAAGAACCCAACCAACCAAAAAAAAACCACACCAAAATCTCTGGAAAAATCAACTTATTATATTCTGTAGTTTGTTGGGGTGAGTATAACGTTTTGAGGGAGGGTGTTCCTATAAAGAATCAAGGTTGTTGGCAGAAGTCAGGTTTTGAACTCTCCAGTCAGTGTCTTGTCCAGATTTCCTTTTTTCCCCTTGTGCCTCTGCTTTATACCCTTATTTTGCATAATTATCTCATGACTTTGGTTCTCAAGGTGCTTTGTTGCTTTAGTGTTCTCTGTCCCAGGTATTTGTGGCAGTTGCACAGTGCCAGCCTCATCTTGGACTTGGATTGGTTAATGAGGAGTTTCATCCTATGCTCATTTTCCTTTTGGAATGCCTTTTCTGGATTGTGTGTTTCTCTTTTCTTCCAATTGATTTTTCTTGGAAATAATTTGTTCTTGGAACATTTTCTGGTGAGATCATTAACCACAGGAGCAGTTGGAGATGGCATTAATTTGGTTTCTGTCACGTTTAGGTATTCTTTGAACCAAAGAAATGAACAAGCAGGAATTTGCTGACTGTTGACAACAAGCAGCAGAACGTCCGTTCTCTGCATTGCAGCAGAGGTTGAGTTTACTGAGGGAGAATCATTACAAGCATCATTTCTGTCCATTAGAATATAGCAAGCTTGTCCCAAGGCTTTGGTCTCCAGGGGCTTTGATGAGAGGGAGAAGGATGAACTCCCCCTGAAATGAGGTGTGGCTGTGCTGCTGCTTCGCTTCTGAGCTTCCTGGGAAGTACAGCCAAGGTCACAACACAGTGTGAAGGAGGCAGAGCATCCCAGAGCTTTCTGAGGGGCTTCTGCTCTGACCCCCAGGGTGAGCTCACAGAGACTGAACTCCCCTGGTTGTGCTGTGGTTTTGGGGTTAGCAATTAAATGTGTGTGTGGGAAGCAGTGATGATTTCACACACGTGTACAACCTCTCTGTCACCTGGCAGGAGCAGAGTGTGCAGCAGGGCTGCACTGAATGCTGCTGGCCTTCAGTCAGATCCTTCTAGCACCTCTTCAATTAAAGCCTCACAGTGAAGGAGAATCATTACCTCATGAGTTTTTGCCAGCTATTCTTATTAACACATGCCTTATTTCTACAGTCTAAATTTAGATGTGAACTGAACTGTCTTTCCTTGTTATGTCTTTACTGGTTTGAAACTTCTTGCCTTCTAACTTGTACTACTCAGATTGCTGTTTTTTTTTTAACCTCTAACTATGGGACACATTTCCTCATCCTGGTATCTTCCAACTTCCCTACCATTTCAGTATCTTTATTGAGTCTGAGACACCAGAACTCATCATAATTGAGATAATGAGGTCACATTGTGAACAGAGGTGTTGAGCTCCTGCTGAACAATAATTCCTATTTCCACTTCATTTCCTCTGGGCTGATTGAGCTCCAAGCAGGCTGGGTTTTCCCAGTTCTTGAGGAGAATCACACGTCTGAGGCTCAGACTTTGTCTCTCTTGTGGAACACAAACACTGCTGCTCTGGCCCAGAGAGCAGAGCAGGTAGGAACATTTAGGGTGTGCAAGCATTGAGCTCTAGAAACTGTCTCTGAATTCATGCTAGTTCAGTAACATTGGTTTTTTTCTTGGTTATTTATTTGATACAGGTTTGTACAGATCAGCCTGGTAGCTGGCATTGTGCTTTCCAAGGAGAGCTGGAATTTTCTTTTTTTTTTAAATGCCTTGACCCATATCCAGTAGAAGCTTGTCCAGAGGGTTTGTAGATGATTTTGAAATTGGTTTAAAAGCATGGAATGTACCTGAATTTTGAACTGATTATTTTTGGTAATGAGTCATTTGACAGCAGATTGATTCAGTGAACTGTTGACTCAGGAAAACTTTTTCCTTCCTTGTTGAGTGGGGAAGGAAGATGGTGGTTTCAGCCCAAGGTTTTTCCCAAATTCTTCTGTCTGTTAAGTACACTGTCCTTCCCCAGTCTGGCCTGATACTCCATGT
Organism: Hypocryptadius cinnamomeus; assembly: GCA_013400635.1. NCBI lineage: Eukaryota > Metazoa > Chordata > Aves > Passeriformes > Zosteropidae > Hypocryptadius > Hypocryptadius cinnamomeus. The sequence continues at coordinate 48,881 of VYZP01035305.1, read as the reverse complement.
GACGTTATCAGGCATTACAAAACATCCTGGGGAGCTTCTTGGATTTCCTCTGTAATTCTTACTGAAATATCCATGTTTTTCAATCCTCTTCCAAACTGGAGCAACAGGAGCATATTTTTCAAGTTGCGTCGTCTTCAGTTCCTTTTCTAGAGGATTCTTGTACAGCTGGCTGGAATTAACCCCCATCTGCTTTAAAAAAATATTTTAAAAATATTTTTATTATGTTTAGAGAAAGGTTGGTTGGTTGTTTTTTTAGCTTAATCTACCCAGAGAGAGAAAGACAAGAACTTCAATAGAAAGATGATGTAATAATCAAGTTACACGTTAATGTCATTAATATGTTCAGTTGGGGACACCACAATGTGCAGCTTTTGTAACACACCCACCTGGACATGCAATTCAACATTCAGCCTTAGATCCCAAGAAGGGTTGTGGTGAGTTTCTCACAGCTGTGCACAACAGCTGGATTGGGCATGGGTGTAATAAACCACCTGTATATTAAATTTATACCTGTCCTCAGTGCCAGAACTCACGTGTGAGCTGATGGAGTTGGGAGTCACCTTGCAGGCTTTGAGTCATTTTTCCGTAGTTAAAGAAAAATAAAACCTTGGTAGGTTCCAAATAGGTTAAGCTGGTGTCTAAAAGACATTTTTCTCTTCAGAACAGAATAGTTCTTTAGAAGTCCAGAGCTCTGTGTTCATGTCAGGGCATGTTTTTCTTGAATCACTGTTTTGTTTTGTTTTCTTGTTATGTAGCAAGGCTGTGGTCAGGAATTGTGTCTCTCTGGAGCTTTAACAAGAGAATAATTTCTTCAGTCCTCCCAACTGCTTCTCAATGAGTGTTACTGGATCTCCTGGAATTGCTTCACAGTTTGACGTATACTCACTATTTCCATGTGAAATTTTGTTTGAAAATATTGCTGTAACAGCCACAACAGTTCCAAGAGGCTTTCAGCTGAGTTAATTCCTCAAAATGTTTGCCAGTATGTTGAGGGAAGGGGTTACAGGGGTAGTAAAAGTCCCAAAGATGTTGTATTTCAAGTTAGAGCAGTGAAAAATTGTAGCTTGGACTTTGGGGCCTGAGCCAAACTTGACATGTGCCTGAAATTATTGATGTTCCAAAACTGAGGGTCCTGTGGGACCTTCCCCCTCCCTCCCACCTCTCCAGGCCATTTACTCCTTGGCAGTCTCAGAATCTTTTGTAAGAGGGATTCTCTCCTTACAAGAAGTGTTTATGTAACCTCATAAATATATAAATTTTTAAAAGTCTTACTGCGGTTAATGTTTGATAAACCAGGAATCTCTGGGATTTTGGGTTGGTACTGCAAGGTGAGAGGAGGGGGTGATGAGACTGTACTGGAGCACTGTGAAACCTGATACTGTTTCTGGTTGCCTTAAATCCTGCTACGGTGCTTTGGGGATGTGTCTAAGCTTCCTCCAGAAACGGTCTCATCAATTATTGATGGCATGCCCACCTTCACTTTGGGCATGGAATACCAGGCAATTTAAACAGCTGCTTTTTGGGTTTTTTTACTGCAGAAAGTACATGTTAGGTTTTATAGAGCATTTGCTATGAGACAGCTGTGCTGAAGGAATGAGAACATTTAACCATGACTGTAGCTTTTAAATACAGCAGACTGGCTGTTCCTTCAGTGCCAGAGAGAATCCAGCTCCAGCAGGAGCTCTGATCCCTTTGAAGTGCAGGGACATGCTGCTTTATCTGAGCAGTAACTTTGCATGCAAACTTGCTCTGGTTTTTAAAAGACTTCCTTTTTTTTTATGTTCCCTCAGCAAAATAGATAACGAAGAGGAAAACATTCATTTCTGGCAATTGACATTATTAGGTCAAAGTATTTTTGAAGGTTTTTTTGTCGGTTGTGTTAAAACAACAAATTTGCTGTGCTCTAGAGCCAGTGTTGTGTGTTTTTATAAGAGTTGATAGAACTAAATTTCTGGCTGGAGATGTTCTCACGTGCTGTGTTTGGAATATTAATTCATCAGCTCCCAGTGTTTGTGGAGAGAAAGGTGAACCAGGCACCAGATGCTTATCACTGGAAGCATTTGAAGGCATTATTAAAACTGGGAGGAATATTAATGTTTTCATTTAAGCACTGATGGTGCCTGTGGCAGGTGTGGAGTGCTGCTTCCTTAGGTCATGTGCCCTCCTGTGCTCATCTGTGGGTCAGGGCCTTTAAGATAATGGGAATTAATAGTTCACAATGGATTTTTCTGACATTTATTTGCACAGTCCCTTTGTACCTGTGTAAATCCATGGCATTTATAGCCTGATGTGGCAGAACTTGACCATGCACTGCATGGACAACTGTCTGTGGTTTGTTGTGAGCAACTCAGGTGATAAATTTGCTTATCTGCAGGCACAAATCACTGTGGGCATAAAACAAGCCAGTGCTTTTAATAAATGCATGAACAGGCTCCTGTTTTCCCATTTACTGGTGGGGCAGTCACCTGTGGAAGCTCAGGTGTCAATGGGGAGGGGCTGGTGCCTGTCTGTAGTGCTGGTATTGTTGGGTGACCCCTTGCAGAACTTGTGGGTTTGGGTTTATTTTTATCTGATATATTTGCATTGCTACATCCTAGCTTTTGTGTAATTTAAACGTGTTCTGAAAGCATTTGGTATCAAAACTGTTAATTGTATTTGTCTTGGATTTGTAGCTCACGTGGCAGTGTTTTGGTATTGCAGGAGGGCACAAACACCTGGAAATACATCCTTGGATTAAAAAAAAACAAAACCTTGAAACCATCTATGGACCTCTCATAGCTCAGTTTTTAACACTGAAATTGTGCTCCTGAGGTGAAATCTTCTGTTACAGGAACTTATTTTAGCTTGCTGAATTTCAGTGGTTTTAAGTCTAGATTTCATCATAAGTTATCTCTGCTAGTAAGCTAAGTTTCCCAGAAAAACTCAATTTTACATATTAAGATAAATCTCCCTGGTTTTTTTTTCAGCTTTACCAACAGGGCCGCTTGTGCCAGCTGGGTAGTGAATTTTGTGAACTAGAAGTTTTTGCAAAGGTGCTACGAGCTTTAGATAAAAGGTGAGTGTCTGAATAGATTAATAATTCTCATTTCAGCTCTCAATCTCTCCATCTAGGAAGAGATGTTAAAAAGAGGCACAAACAAGAAAAAGCAAACGATGCGAACCCCCCTGGCTGCTCAACACCACAGGTCATGCCCAGAGTCCCTGGGAGCAGCAGTCACAGCACCCATTTCCTGCTGATTTAGCAAATCCTGAGGGAAGCTGATAGGATTGCCCCAGTTTGAAGATTTTCCTGTCATTAAATATTCCAGTTGGTGGAGTTACAGAACTTGACTGTTTTAGATCAGGTTCTCTGTAACCGGGATGAGCTTTGAGGCTTCAGACACTGGTCCCGCCCTTGGTGTGTGATGTTAATGGAGCCATCGCTGCTCGTCTGTCTGGAGTGCTGGGGGAGGGAGGGGGGTTGGAGCCTCCTCCCTGGTGACTGAGCTGGAAATGCTCTCTCCCAGCTGTGATCCTGTGAGGGCAGCTTGTTTGGCTCCCACGGGGGGTGTCCCTTGGTGTGGATCACCCACGCTGGGATCCATCAGCTGCAGCCTCACAGGAGGGCTTGCACTGATCTGCTTTGGGTTTGAGGGAGGCTTGGGCTTGATTTCTGTCCTTGGAATTCGTGAGAGCCAGCTGACTGCTTTCAAACCTTTATGTGTAACCAAACTCTGCTTCTCTTTGTTGCAGACATCTGCTCCATCACTGTTTCCAGGCTCTGATGGACCATGGAGTCAAGGTTGCTTCTGTCCTGGCCTATTCCTTCAGCAGACGGTGCTCCTACATTGCAGAGTCAGATGCTGCTGTGAAGGAAAAAGCAATCCAGATTGGCTTTGTTTTAGGTAACTACTGCTCGTGGGCTCTTTGCTTTCTCTCTTGCAACCTTCTGTTAATGTAGCATTAATTTTTTTCCCGTTAAAGATAGGTCTTTTAAAGAACTGTGTTTTGGAATGGAATTTTTAGAAAGCTAGTTGGTGTCTTAAAAGAAATATATTGGATTTTAATATCTAAGAATGTATAGACTTTGTAGTTCAAACAGTTTAGGTTTAAAATTGGTTTGCAGATGTGATGAGGAGTTTGCATGATTTTAGTGTGGGTAAGTTCTGGGGGTTTTTTGACAGAAGTCTGTAGGAAAAATCTGTAATAACAAAAAAGCATCCTAAACCAAAAGTATTATTTCCTTCAGCTGTAGGAGAATTCTCTTACATTTCGTCCTTTCCAGGTCAGGAGGGTTTGACCTTGGCAGAATTTCTGTCTGTAGAAGCAGGTCCATGAAATAAGTGATCATCTTGCAAGACCTTAGCAAACCCTTTTTCTCCTGAAAACATTTCCTCTTCAAATTGCTGTTTGTTGCTGACTTTTGCAGGAGGGTTCCTGTCAGATGCAGGCTGGTACAGTGATGCTGAGAAGGTTTTCCTTTCCTGCCTTCAGCTGTGCACCCTCCACGATGAAATCCTTCACTGGTTCCGTGCTGTGGAGTGTTGTGTGAGGTGAGCTCACCTTGAATTCCCAGGAAACCTTGGAGCCATTCAGCTCCAGATGCTCCTTTAGTGTTCTGCTGCACCAAAACACTTCCCTGGCTAGAGCTGAAGATCAGGAGGTGCTTGTTTTACACTAATCCCTGGATTTTCAGCTTCTAAGTTGGCAGCCCAAGTACAATGGATTAAAAAACCCAATGTTTTGCTGTCCTGTGTAATCTCTCATGGGTAACACTGCTGGATAATAAAAGTGGTCCAGCAGTTCTTGTTTCCCAAGGATTTTTGCACGTGAAGGAATGTTCTGTGTTGGACTTAGCTGAAGTTCTATTTACCACAAAGAGAATTTGCCAAATCCAAATGCAAACAACATAGGTACAATTGAGCAGAAATAAAACCTTACCTTTCCTGATTCCAGATCCAGCGAGTTCTCTTGCTCCATGCTGACTGCTTAGCTCTGGGCCTGGGTAAAGATCTGGGTGCCCACTTCCTGTGGGCACCTTTAGCCACAGCTGAAAACATTTGGAAAAGTTTTTGGTTTTGTTATTTTCTTTTTGCTGTTAGAGTTTTGAAGCTGTCTTGTTCCTCAGGGCCTGCAGAGGTTCACATTTCATTGACAGAGGCCTCACTGACAGAGGCTCTTCCCCCTGTGTGTTGAGGTGTGATGAACTGCAGGCAGGAGCTGGCTGGGTTTTGTTGCTCTCATCACGACCAGCCTGGTTTTGCACACTCCAGATGTGCCCATGGGCACCTGGAGGCTGCTGGGCAGAGTTAAAGTAGGACTTTTTTTTTTTAATAGCTGCTGTAACAAAGAACAAAGCATGTGCTGTATTTATCTGAATCTAGAGCAAAACTTGTTTGGAAAGCTGCTCTGAAAAAAGCCCTGCATCTTGTTTATGGTTGGGCAAACACGAAGAGTAAAGAGGCTTTGCCAAGAGCTGCTGATGTCCTGTGCCAGCCCCAGGGCCATGGCAACACTGCTCTGCCTGGTTCTGCTGGCTGGCATTCCAGAAATGATGCCAGGAGCCTGGGCACACGTATCCAGCTTCCTAGAACTGGGGAGTGATGGGTATAGTGCCACAGTCACTGCTTGGTCCTTTGCCTTCTAATTAATCTAAAAAAAGTTTTCTCGTTGCATCAGGCTCTTTGGCAAGCTGGAGAAGTTGCTTAAAAATAACTGTCACCTTCTCCAAATAGAAATGAAAAGAAGGGAAAGAAAAGGAGGGAAAAAAGGGAACTGTCTCTGCTGGACAGTAGTGTGGAAAGGAGATTTTCATTCTGTGCTGGAAGAAAGCACCCTGTGTTAGAATGAGCCCTTCTGCCCTGGGGTGTTGGCTCTTTTGGTAGAACATCCATTGTTCCCTGGGGAACTCAGCTGGGACATCACCCCTCTGGGCAGCAGGGGCAGTGGGAAATGTTCTGGCATCTCCCAAACGCTCAGCGTGTTGGTTTGGAGTTGTATCAACCTGAAAGAACTCAAACACTTTGGGAAGGGCTGAATCTGTAAAATGTAAACACCTTTGTGTGGCAGAGAGCAGTCATTAGACAGTTTACTGCCTTTCAGCTGGAGAGTAAATGGTGTTATTACCACCTGATCCCACTGCAGGAGGCTCTCACACTGAGCTTGCACTGCAGTTGGGGGCTTTTTAAGGAAACAAAATTCTAGTCCAGCTTTTGAAAGTATGACACTTTCTTTGGCAAGTCAAACCTCTGGGAGCTGAATTAATACATTGCAGAATTAATAGAACACAGTTTAAAAACATGTGAAGTTTTGTGTTATTTAGGCACAACTTGGTGTTTCCTTGTCCTGGCAGTAGTAAATTCTGTGGAGAAGCTGGGAAGGTGTGAGGTTTCTCTGAGCTTGTGCCCTGCTTTTCTGGGAGTGTGGTTCTCCTTTTGCTTTGCCTTCTCTCATTATTCTGTGTTAAACAAAGAGGTACAAGTGCATAACACAAATACGTGGTTCTCCCCCTTCATTGTTACATGTTTGGCTGATTCTTGGGTTGTTTTCTTCTGGTGGTTTTAGACTTCCTAAGCTGCTGTGTTGGCTCTGAGAGACTGAGTTTGTTGGGGGAGGTTAGTCCCCAAAAGCTGTTATTGCAGACATCAAAGGAGGTTCAGAGCCATTAGCATAAACGTCCTGAGGCCTTTTCTCTTCCTCTTGGCTTTATCTCCTAAGATTCCTTTGGATTAATAAAGGATTTTTTGTTACTCAGAACTGGATCACATAAACTCTGCTTATCCTAGAGGATTGGCTTAGGTTTAGCTTGGGTTTTGGGGAGATTTCTTTGTTTCTAGACACTATCACTGAAGCATCCAGACACTGGATATGATCTTTCCCAGGAGCTTATCTAAATTGCAGTGCTATCCCCACTGGCTTATTCCATTACATGGGATTTGGGCTCTGTGGTTTTGATGTTGCAGAGCAGCTCCCAACTGAATGGTGTTGGCAAAATGTTTTTTTCTCTTTAGGAGAACTGTTTACTTAATTCTTCTCTCGTTTCTTTATAATTCCTGTCTCTTGTTGCTGGAATTTTCCTGTGACCGGGCACACAATGCACTTGTACATCGTGTTTGGTTCTGAGGCTTCATTTAAGGAAAAATGTGGGTGTTGCTTTTTGCTGTCTGTTGTTGAGCCACGGTGCTGTTTCCCACTGGAGAGGGGGAATTTGTGTAGCTTTTGCAGGGTTTTGAAGGGCTTTTCTTTTGATGTTCTCTTTGTGCAGCAAATCCACATCTGTCATGTGCCCTCCTTCAGGCCCTGCTTAGGAAAATGGAAACTTTATTTCCTTTCTTGTTGCTGTTGGGGTTTGGTGATGCATTTGGGTGGGAAACAGAGGACAGTGTTGGACAGGCAGTTCTTAGGATGAGCTGAGCTGTATCACTGGGAGAATGGCTGCATAGCTTAAATCTCTATTTGGAGCAAGTGGGAAAAGGAAACAGGTTTAGAAAAGAAATTGAGTAAAAATTTCACTGTTCACTCCTTCCTCTTTAACAACTGATTGGAAGTTTTGTCCCAATGTATGATAACAGGACTAAAATGCTGTTCCTGTACATTAACCCACATAGTCAGAGTTTGGCCCTCTTTGCAATGCAGCTCCACACTGTGCTTCCCTTCCCTCTGTGCAGTTCTCCCTGTGCTGTGTTGCCCTGATTTCCCAAGCCTTGCCTGTTGTGTTCAGTCTCTGTTACTCACTGTCTAATGACACATTTCCAGCAGGGACAGTGGAGGTTAATTCACCAGAATTCCATGTCTGCTCCCTGGCAGGTGTTTGCCATGGAGCAGGAGCAGCTGCCCTGGCTGGGAATCCAGCTCTGCCCTTGGGGCTTGGAATATCAACACACACCCATTCCAAATGCACCTCGTTAAAGCCAGTGAGCATCAGCCTGCACTAATGCACAAATTCTTTGTTTTTATTTGTAATAAGTGCCACAGGCTGGAACTATTACTTCTCTGGACAAACAGGAGTAGGTTTCACCAGTGCTGTGTTACTGGCTGTATTTGTGTGTCGATCCTTCAGATGGGAAGGCAGCAGGATAGGAGAGGGAAGAGCAGGGAATGTTTGAGCTGTTGCCATCAATAAAATGGTCTCTCCTGGTGGAGCTGGTTCTCATGTGGAATGAATGTGGCTAAATCTCATGTGAAGACCTCCCCCAAGCCCCAAAGCACAAAAATGCCCACTTGGAGCTACTCAGGGTTTGGGGAGAAAGTGCAGGGCTGCAGGAAAATGAGCTGTGTTGTACTTACTGTGGCTGCTTTGGGAAGGAGGTGGAAGGGATTTCAGGCTGTGTAGGGCAGGGCTTTGGGAATGGAGTCTCATCAGTATTGGGAAGAATGGATTTTATGGAAAATAACACACAAAGGCACCACACCAGAGTGGTTCAATACAAAACTGTATTAATAGGTAAAATCCTGTGGCATCTCCAGCAGGAAAAATTCCTGCCCTGTGCCCAGCTGTGTGTGAGTGAGCCAGGCAGGGCAGTTGTGCTGGGCTGGCAGAGCTCCAGCCCTGTGGGTGTCCCCCGAGCGATCCCTGGTGCTGCTGCAGGCAGAGGCTTCTCCAGCTCCCTCAGCAGCTCTCTCTGCATCCCCCAAGGTTGCTGCACGTTCGGAACGGGAACTGCAAGTACCACCTGGGAGAGGAGACCTTCAAGCTGGCACAGTCCTACATGGACAAGCTGGCCAAGCACGGGCAGCAGGCCAACAAGGCGGCGCTCTACGGGGAGCTCTGCGCCCTGCTCTTCGCCAAGAGCCACTACGACGAGGTGAGGCCGTGGGGGGCTCTCCTGGCACTGGCACCGCCTGCATGTGCCTCACTAGTCCTGGTTCTGCTCTCCTTGGCACCTGTGTGGCACTGCCAGAGCCATAATTCATTTATCCACTCTTGTTTCCGTGGATCCTTCTGTGTTTGTCTAGGAGCTCTTCACGGCACTCGGACCAACATGAACATATATGTGTTACCTTGCCTGTATGTGTTGGTCAGCTGTAAACGAAATATTATAAAAGCTTATTTTAATAATTGAAAATGAATAGCAGAACCTGGTTTGTTATACTCTGTGTGAAGTGTAGCTACTCCATAAACTGGTTTTCCTTTAATCCCTAAGTTCACTGACAGGGTGTTGTCCTGCACAATGGGAATTGTGAGGATTGCTTAAAGATTGTAAAATATCCCGTTCTGTCTGTAAAAGTCATTGTAATATTATAAACCTTAGATTAATATAAAATACTTACATATTCACTATTCACTTTAAAAGTGGTTTTTAAGTCTGTCTTTTAAGACATAACGGGACAATTCATTGCACATAAGCACTCAAACTGTGTATTTTAAATTTTGGAATGTAAATGACCGGCTTTTCAGAGGCAGGTAATACTTTAATGTTCCAATGTTGTGAAGTTCCAGCTTCCATTGTGTTGGTGTCTCTGTCCCACAGGCCTATAAGTGGTGCATAGAAGCCATGAAGGAGATCACAGTTGGGCTGCCTGTGAAAGTGGTGGTGGATGTGCTACGACAAGCATCAAAGGTGAATCTGAAATTTCCCTGTTGCTTTGGGTACTAAATTGCTGCCAAGAACGGCTGAGGAGAGCTTGTTACCTCCAGAATTCTCCTCAGGGGCCCTAAGGGTTGTTGTTTGTGTTTGTCTGAGAATAGGTGGGGGAGTTTGTTTCTCTTTGAGTCTTTCTAAAATGTTGGAGTTGCACGGGGGACCATTGTGACAACGTTAACCTGCAAACTTCCCTGGAAGGGCTCAGATCCCTCTTTGATCTGGATTAGGTACAGCACAATCCCTTCAGTCAGGCAGGATAAAATAAGGAGTTTATTAATGCTGTAGTCCTTTTCTTAAATAGCCAAAAAGTCCTTTAATAACCACAATGATATTTTGAAATGAAAACCAAGAGTGAGTGTGGCAGTGTCTGGAGGGGCTGAGCTGTGAGTGCACAGCTGCTCACGTGCTTCCCTTCCCCTGCCCAGGCCTGTGTGGTGAAGCGGGAGTTCAAGAAGGCTGAGCAGCTCATAAAGCACGCCGTGTACCTTGCCAGGTAAGAGCCATTCCAGAAAAAACCCTTCTAAAATTATACTCAGCTGGCCTCAGTTTGTAACGGAAGTGTGTTTGTGCAGGGAGCATTTTGGAGCCAAGCACCCCAAATATTCTGACACACTACTAGACTACGGATTTTACTTGCTGAACGTAGACAATATCTGCCAATCTGTTGCCATCTATCAGGTAGGCAGCAGGACTTGTTTCTCTTGATGGTTTTACTCTCTCAGATGTTGTAGTTAATTTATGGAGATAGAGAACAGGTGATTTCATTACTGCAATCATGATGTTTAAAAAAACTCCAAACACTGCCAGCTCTAAGGTTTTGCTTTCTTTGTCTTCCTCGGACTCCTGTCTTTTATATAACTAGTGTCTCAAATATGTAGAGAATTTCAGAGCCAGTAGATTCATCATAGAGATGAATTTGGGGTGGTTTTTTTTGTATTAACTGATGCAGTTGTGGTTTTGGTACCCTTGCAGACAGCGCTTGATATCCGGCAGTCGGTATTTGGGGGTAAAAACATCCATGTAGCTACAGCTCATGAAGACTTGGCTTATTCTTCATATGTTCACCAGTACAGCTCTGGGAAATTTGACAATGCACTGTGAGTACAACACACAGCAGCACAGTAGTGCTGTAAATGAAGAAAAATATTCATTGCATTAATATTTCTAATTTTTCATCATTCAACTGCTGACGTACATAAACAGATCCTGAATTTTTTATTTCAACTCTCCCAGATTCCATGCTGAACGTGCTATTGGCATTATCACTCACATTCTCCCAGAAGACCATCTCCTCTTGGCCTCTTCGAAGAGAGTTAAAGGTAAGGTCCCTTTGTTGTTTGAACCATTTGGATGTGCTCATCCTGGTCCCTCCCAGCAATGTAGCTTGAGTTGTCTTTTTCAGTGGAGGTGTTTACAGCACACTTGTAAAATACAAAAAAAAACCAAACAACTTAGCCAGATGAGTTGGAGTGTGGGGGGTGAAACTACAGAATATAAAAATGCATTGGGAGCTTGACGCAGCAGTGTGACAGCAGTTGGTGACAGACACAAAGCCAGGTGGGCTGTGTCCCCAGCTGGGTCCCCTGGCTCTGAGCTGGGTGTGGGCACAGTAACAGTTCCTGTCTCCTGCCCCCAGCACTTATCCTGGAGGAGATTGCCATAGACTGTCACAACAAGGAGACAGAGCAGAGGCTGCTCCAGGAGGCTCATGACCTGCACCTCTCCTCGCTCCAGTTGGCTAAAAAAGCCTTTGGGGAGTTCAACGTGCAAACAGCCAAACACTACGGCAACCTGGGCAGACTGTATCAGTCCATGAGGAAGTTCAAGGTAAGACTTTACTCCTGACCTAAAATCTGCAGGACAGCTGAGATCTGTCACTACAAATGAGGGGTTTCAATGTCCACAATTCCCAAGTTCAGTTGGTAGTTCTGTGCTTGGAATACTTGTGCTTTATCATTCACCCCAAAAGCTTTGTGCAAAAATAATCCATGGAGATGGGTGATACCCTCAGAGAGTGGCAGAGAGCTTGGTGCTGCAGTCTGCTGATCCACTTCACTAAAGAATTTGGAGAACTTGGATTATGTGTGGCTTTGTTACTTTTTGCCTGTTACAAAATGCTACTGTTTGAGCTGCTACATAGTTAAATTTATTTAAACTAACTTTCCCCTCTTTTTGTGGGGTGGTGAGTGGTGTCTGACTGACCTGTGTGAATCTGGCCCTGACAGGAAGCAGAGGAAATGCACATCAAGGCCATCCAGATCAAGGAGCAGCTCCTAGGGCAGGAGGATTATGAAGTTGCCCTCTCCGTGGGCCATCTCGCCTCCCTCTACAACTATGACATGAACCAGTATGAAAATGCTGAAAAGCTTTATCTGAGATCCATAGCAATTGGTAAGTGACTGCAGGAAACTTAAGTTAAAGTTTTTAGAAAAGAACTTGGCTGTCAATCTCTAGACAATATTCTGTGGTTAGAACATAAGTGGAGAGTAAATTTTGAACATAAGTGGAGAGTAGGCAAATTTTGTTGGTAACTCAGATGCAGCCCGTGGATATTTTACCTCTCAACTTGGTTTTTCTCTTGGGTTTCTCTAGGAAAGAAGCTTTTTGGTGAAGGATACAGTGGACTTGAATACGATTACAGAGGTCTCATTAAACTGTACAATTCCATTGGCAATTATGAGAAGGTGTTTGAGTACCACAACATTTTGGCCAATTGGAACCGGTTGCGGGACCGGCAGTTCTCGGTCACGGATGCGCTGGAGGACGTCAGCACCAGCCCCCAGTCCACGGAAGAAGTGGTCCAGTCTTTTCTGATGTCTCAGAACCTCGACGGACAGAGCAGCTAAGAACTTGGTCAATTTACCAGTTAAGGTTTTTTCCCCCAGGTTACAGGGGGAAAAGTCATACTGTGAAATCTAAACCATGTAGTTCTCTGGGGGCTGGAATTTGCGTTGAAACACTGGTCCAGTCTACTGAAGAGTGCCCATACGGATGAATGTGTGTTAAATTCCTCTCAGCATGTGTATGGCATGTTTAGTTCAGCTCACATTTTTAACTTGGTATTCCCAAAAAACCCCCTTCTTTCTCTCTTCTTTCAAAAGAAGCTACTTTGCAGAAAGTCTGCAAGAAAACATTAAATAAAACTGTTTGAGTTCAAAAGAGTTGCATTCTTATTACGGATGGAAGGTTTCATCGAGAGCTTTCTGCTGATTCACAGAGAGAACAAAAGCTGTACTCTGAGGAGCTGTAGGAGAAAGGTCTTGCTGCTGTATCATTGTAGCAAAGTTCATGGTAAATAGCCAGCAAAGGGAGGATGTGCTGGCCTTGGCTGCTGCCTTACCAAGAAAAGTGGCAAAGACCCACTCTGGAGAGCACCATCCGCTCGTTGAGTGCCACCTGTGCTGTTGTGGATGCCCTGAACTGGACCAGTACAGATCCCATAGACCAGCAACCACAGTGTCCTCGGTGCCACCACCAGTGCTCCCCCTGAGCAGGACCAGGACACCACAGTGGACCAGCCTGCTAGAAACCGGTTTTGGACCAGTGGCTTTAATTTAATATTTCTGCCCCTGCATTCACTTTGACAGTAGAACTCTCTCATTTAGGTGTCTGATCAGTGCAAATGATATCCATGTGATAGATCCAGAGCTAGGAAGTGAATTGATGGTTTGTCTGTACCCAGTGAGCTTCTGCAGAGATTCCTGGCAGTGCCACAGCTCCACCCGCTCCACTCTGCTGCAGCCACTCCTCCTTTCCTCTCCCACGGGCTCTTTCTCTGCTCACAGAGGCCATACTGTGTTTATACCAGTGAAGAGTTTTGTATTCCAATCCCGTTCCATTTTCTGTTTCTGGAGAACACAACTTACTGTACAGGTCGCAGGGGTCAGTGGAAAATGCCAAAAAGCACAACAGGTCCTTTTTTTTTTGTGATGCTTCATTTCTACATTAAACAAGAGTACAACCAGAAACCGATTCCTTACGTTAATTTACGAAGCAGAGCTCAGCTGTACAGACCCTCTGAGAATGCCTCTCTCACTAGCTTGTCTTAATTTTTCTTCTCTTCTTTAATTTTTCTTCTTCTCTTGGGGGCTGCGTGGTTGTGTGGCTTTGGGTCTGAGTGTTGTTTTGGGGTTTGTTTTATTTCCTAATGTTGGGGAATATTTGAAAGTCTGTGTGACACAAACTAGAACTGACCCTCTGCTGTTACCTCAGCTGTGCCAGCGGCACCAGCAGTGCCCTGGGGCTTGGGTTCTGTGGGTTCTGCCAGTTTGGGGGTTTCTCTCCCCCTCTTTTCAGGGTTTGTACCTTGGCTGGTTGCTGCCGGGGCTCGGCCGGCTCTTCCTGTGGGACTGGGACTGGGTGTGCTGCTTGGGGTCTGGTTTTTCATTGGTTTATGGGGTTTGTGGCAGGGAAAGCTGCTGGATGATCTTCAGGGAAGAAATAGAGGTTTTGGACATGACTTGGAGCTTAATGGCTCTTCTAAGGAGTGAAATTTTACGGGCCAATAGTTCATATTCTGGTGCCTTCAAGTGTTTTTTTGTGGGGGGAAAGGCTGGGTAATATCAACTTTAAAATGCAATGACATAATTAGTGAATGCAGATTAATGATTGCATATTTAGAATATCTTCACTGAGGTGAAAAGAAGTATTTGCATAAAACTCCCTGTGGTATTAGGACTTAACTGCAGTGTGTCTGCAACAGCTGCTCAGTGAAAATCCAACTTAGTTATGTGTGGTTTTAAAATGTGATTTATTTATGCCAGTTTTTGTTTATGACTGTGGGAGCTACAGACAAATTCAGCTATACAAGGCAAAACCTTCTTCTCCCTGAATGCCCATGGTACTGAAAAGTTATAAAGTTCTTATGAGTTCTTAAATCCTGTTAAAAGGTATTTAAAGTTAAACAAATATGTAACAGTGTCAGGACTTGGGCAGGAAAGTGGCTTAAAGCTGTCCTAAAGAACCTGAGTGAGTCTGTACTGCAGAAGTGTTGCAGCTCCTGGCTGGGCACGTGGGTTTACACTGACGTGGGCTGGAGATCCTTTACCCACTCCACGTTCCCAGTCTTGGGGTCTCCAGCTTTTGGCTAAGGAACCCCAAAGGTGTGCTTGGGATGAGGAGCATTGTCTGACTGACACCAGTCAGTGGCCTGCACGAGCCACTGCTCTTGTTCCAGCCCTGGTTGTGTCCTTGTTTGTGGTTTGCCTTGGGTCAGGGCAGCTCCTGGCATGGGCAGCCTGGGCAGGAGCCGTGCTCCACGTCCCTGCAGTTGGTTTGTTGGTGGCTCCAGTCCCAGCTCTGGTGGCTGTTCCTCTGTGTCCTTCCCCAGAGCCCTGTGCATTATCTGGGCTGGCAGGAAGGGAAGGAAGGTCCTAAAGCTCCCTGAGAATCCCTTTGGCAGAGGACTTGGCCAGGGGCTCTTGTGATCCTTGAGGGCTCCAGCGTGTTCCTCCTGTGCCTGCAGGGAATCCTGGCTGGGGCTGAGCTGCCCCTGCAGCTCCATCGTGCTGGGGCAGGGTGGCTGTGGCTGATTGCTGACACTGCTGAGCCATGGGGGGTTGGCAGGATGATGCTGCAGCTGCCAGGGACGGCTCTGCTGCCTCTTGGGGCAGCTCTGCTGCTGCAGGGACAGCTCTGCTGCCCCTGCTCAGGACCTGCATTTGTGGCTGGGACAGCACAGAACTGACCCCATGGGGGTTTGGTTCCGTGTTTCCCAAGTGGAGCAGTTGGCACCTGGAGCCCATCTGGGTTGGTTCTGTGTTGGCACCTGGAGCCCATTTGGGTTGGTTCTGTGTTGGCACCTGGAGCCTGTCTGGGATGCTGTGCTGCTGCTGCTGTTTCTGTTGCTCTCTCTGCTCTCACAGTTTGTTTGGTGCTTTAGCTGCTGGGATGGTGCCAGAGGCAGGTAAAGGACTCGTTGGGGTGGATCTTGCAGCAAGACTCCAGTCCTGCCCCACTGTGCCCCAGCAGAGCTGGAGGCAGGGGCTGCAGTGCCCTCTGTTCCCCTGTGGGGTTTTCCAGCACCCCGTGGCTCCTCTCTCCCGTCCTGCCATAGCCCAGGGCAGGTTTTCCATGCACAGCTGGGGGCCTGGCAGGTGGAGCATCCATCCAGGAATGAATGGTTGGCATTTCTAGACACACAAACGTGCCCATGCAGGAGCTGTGTGGTGCTGGCAGTGAAAGGGCAGACCTGGGAGTGGCAGTCCTGTGAAATGCAGCTTTTCCTTGAAGGTGAGTAAAGGAATCACCCCAGAGTCACTGGGTGCAAGTGGTGAGCACAGGTGTCACCTTAGGGTAAATTATTTTCACTATTGATGAAGTTAAACCCTTAATATTTTACTTTGTGTGAGGTTGTTTGGGTCAGTGAGGGGGGAGTTTGCTCAAGGTGCCATTGCTGCTTCTCATGGTACAAAATGCACGTTGAAGTTCGTTCCCTTTTTCAGTCCTGAGTGTGGGAGAGCACAGGAAGGAAAACTGACCGTGCCTCAAACGGGGGAAGCTGTTGGCAAAGCCTCCCTCGGGTGATGTGGGTGGGCTGGGCTCAGGCAGTGCAGGGCAGGTGCTGCTGGTACCAACCTTTCAGCAGATCCTTCCTTCTGCTGCCTGTGCAGAACCTGGTTTTATCTGGAAGTCCTTGTTCCCTTATAAGAAAATTCCTGGCCAGTGTCAGTTCAAAGCTGCCTCTGCCTTGTGGGGTGTGTTTGACACTCCTGCCCTCGGGCCCTTGAGCCACCGGGCCCTGGGAGGGCTTTGGGGAGAAGTGGGGAAAATTTCCTTTATGTAGAAATAAACTCCAATACCTACAAAGAATTGGCAGCACTGGGAATGCTTTTGTCCCTAAATCTCAGGAACGTTTTGGGCAGTGACACAGGTGTCCCTGGGTGGTGTAAAGTGTGTGCTCTAGGGTCTCGTATTCCACTACTCCTTGCAATCCTCGGTATCTATAGCATGAGTGGCCTTAGTGAGTTTGTTGAAGTGCACATTTTTTTTTCTTTTCAAAAGTAAATTTTAAGATGAAAAAGATATATACTATATAAATATATAGAGATATTTAGAAACTTGGTTTGTGGTGCACAAGTTCAGTGTTGGATCGCTAAATACTCGTCGCAGGTACCATATGTGTAACTTTTCTTTTCTGTATATTCCTTTCTGGGAAGCAATGTTGCCATGGTAACTACAACTTTACAATTTCTTTACTACTTAACGATGTGAATGAATTCTACATTTTATTGAATATTACCAGGTTCAGTACTATTTTTATACTTTATTGAACTACAGGGGATTTTAATTTAATAGCATTAAAAAAAAAAAAAGAAAAATATGTTGCTTGAACTGTATAACTGTATAAATTGAACTAATTACACAAACCCACCTCTAAACCAGAATCTCCACCTGTAGTGCCACGTTCATTTATATAAAAGTATCTTGCTCATTCCTAGACCTTGCAGCCCCCCTCCCTGTCGTGTCAGGACGAAGGCTTCCTACCCCACTTCTCCCGCCATCCTTTGTGCCCACAGAGCCATCCTATGTTTGTAACCAGCATTGTGATATTCTGTAACTGTATTGCTCAAATGAAATATTGACCTAATAAATAGAGTGTTCCCGCAGCCTGGAGTATCTGCAGTGGATTGGTTACAGCTTCCTTCCCACAGTGCCTGTCCTTGCCAGGAGAAGGTGAAATCCCTGCCTGTGGGGGTAAATCCTTAGGGATGGGGCTTGTCTTGGTGCCTGTGCAGTGTGGACAGTGGGAGGGGGGAGCCCGTGGTACTTGCAAGATGTGGATCCTTCCCAGATCCTTCCCTACTTCTTGGTCTTTTTCCCCCTAAAGCAGCCATGGGAGCACAAATTCTCTCCTGCAAGTGTGTGCTGGCATCACTATTTTGTGGGGCTGCCTGAGCTCAGAGTGGGTAAAAAGTCAGCATTTTTGGGGATTTTTATTTTTAAACCATCAGGTTTGTGTGACCCGCAGCTCCCCAGCTGTGCAGAGGCCTCCCCTCATGTCACAGGGCTGAGATTTCCATTTTTAAAGGCAAAATGCCCTGGAACACTCCCCTGGCCCTGAGAGCCCAGGTCAGGCCAGGGCCAGGCTCACGAGGTGACCCCAGAGTCCCTGGGGCTGTGGCAGTGCCAGCTCTGCTCCTGTAGCCTGAATTCCATGGTGGAAATGATATCCCTGGGTGTCTGTGTGTGCTCCTGCAGCTTTCTCAATTCTTCCCCAGGGAAATGACAACTGGGGAGTGTTGGATCCAGACTGCCAAGAAAGAGCCAACAACAGTAGACTCCAAAATAATTCTGTTTGCTTGGTGTAAGGGAAGAATTAACAGCAGCAACCCTGAAAGTTCTGCCCAGGTGAAGGGAAAACTGAGGTACGAATGAGGCTGTTCTGCTGATTTCTGGGGAGAGCAAGTCCAGCTGCCTTTGCCATCTTCTAAAATCTAGCAGCAGGAGAGGCAATCCCTGTAACATTGCATCCTGTAGTTTATTCCAAAGCTTTTCTGATCCTACTTGGAGCAGGAACCCCTGAAGGTAAAATCTTCCCTCTTTGCCCACATCACCTGGTCAGGAAACTGAGGTTATTTCTGGCAGAGCTCAGTTTTCCTTGGGAGCTTTCCTGTCACTTCTAAGTCACCTCAAGTCCTACTGGAAAAATTGTGGGATAATCCAAGTCCTGAGCAGCCTTGCTCAGTTCCCTCTTAAACCAGTGTGACACTTTGAGGGCAGACAGCATTTTCCTAAGGCATCCACAGGCATTCCTACACTGGGTTCACCTTTAGCTGGAGGCATTATTCTGTTATCCAGGGAAAATTCCTCAAGAGCCAGGTCTGCACCACACAAGTGTCTGCTCTGCTGCCCTAGGAGGGTGAGATACAACATCCTCCCACAGCCCCTCAAGGACAGGGCCAGCACAGCCAGGAATCCCAGGCCCCTGGCCAGGTTTGGGGGTGGGATCCACATTTAAAAAGGAAATCTGTTGTCCTGATTCTGAGAATGGTCCCCCAAAGGGGTCTAGGAGGGTTTGTTCTTGCTTGGGTTCAGAGATGAAGGCAGTAACTGAGTCCCCACCCAGCTGTCCCACTCCAGCACATGGGAGTGAAGGATCTTTGGGGGTTTTGTTGGTCAGACTGAAAGATTTTTGGGACAAATTATTGATATTTCTGATGTTTCCTTAAAGCCTGGATTGAACCATGAGTCAAATGTGGTCAACCCCAAAGCCCAGCCAGAGTCATTCAGAATTCCAGAACCATTCAGGTTGGAAAAAACCTTCGGGATCATCAAGCCCAATGGTGATCCAGCCCTGCCAAGTCCCTGGAAGAGGAGTTTCTGCCCCAGCAAGGAAAGGAGCAGCTGCTGCTTCCTCCAAAAGCTGCTCTGCCATAATTGGGGTTTATACAAGAGGAACGATGTACTGAAGGTAGGTCTGGTACTTGCAGAGCCTTAATCCAGTCTTGGTGTTTATGCACAACTCTTAGGGATCTCCAGGATCATCATAAATAAGATCCTGTGGTCTAAAACAACAGAATTTTTGTTTGGCTGGGCTGGAGCTTGTTGCTATGACACTGCAAGTATTGCAGGACTTCGTGGTTCTGGGAAACCATGGAGACAGTCTGGATTCCCTGCTTTTGTTCAGGTGAGGATGCTGTACTGATTAATTTCCATTGACCTCTCTGATGGTGTCTGGGAACCTGAAAAACCCCTTACAGTAACTGGAAGGCAGAACTGATCCTGGTGAGCCAGTCTGTCCCCTGGGGGTTTGGCTGGGTGGCTTCTGTACGTGGCTGCATGCCACAGCTACCTTGGCACCAGGAGCACAGGGGAGCAGCAGGAGCTGCGGGCTGCTCTGCTGAGCCGTCCCCAGGCTCTGGGCAGTGAGCAGTCCCAGCCCCAAGGGATGCTCCTTGCATTTCAATTGCGCTGATTTGGGGCGAATTTGTGTCTCTGGTGCCTTTCTCGCGGTAGGAATTGGCTGGCTGGTGTTTCCCCAGCCCTGCGGGAAGCAGCCAGGCGGGGGAGGATCGCCCGGAGCCGCGCAGCCGGCAGGGCACTGAGGGACTCCTACTCAGCCTCCCGGATCACGTTGTCTGGCAGCTCTCGGGTTTTGACTTTTAGTTTACCTATTTATATTTAAAGCGCTCCCTCTGAGCTGTTACAGACCAGATTGGACATTTCAGAGGTACAGAGAGAGAGACTGGGGAGAGAAGAGATGAGAAACGAGCTGGTTCTGAGTGCCCGAGAACTCCCACAGGACATGTGGCTGTGTTTTAGCAGCTTGAAAATAGGTTTATGTGGGACAGATCCTCCTTCCGGGCAGCCTGTGGCACCTGTTTGTGGCAGAGCCGGTGCTGTCAGCAGCTGCCTCTCCCGTCCCTGTCTCATTCCACCTTTGGGGTGTGCAGGTGCTGGAGTAACCAGTGCAGGGACTGGGAGGCACAAACACCCCTGCTACAGGTCGGGCTGCATTTTTGCTCAGGAAGACAAACGTGTGGCTGGGCTGGGGTGGGCCCAGAGCAAACCACAACTATGTTGGAGCGTCCAGATTGCAAGGTGGGGACACCCTAATTACCAGCAGCTGACACCAAAGCGATGGCTCATTCCTGACTCCCTCCCGGCTGGAGCAGCTTCTCCAGCTGCTGTTTTCCCTGCTCCCATGTCTGGAACAGCAACTCAACCTGCCCAGCTCCTCCAGCACTGATCACATCCGCACCTGCTCATCCTTCTGTAAAAATTCCAGGTGTAAAGGCTCTGTGTGAGCAGGAAAATGTTCCCCCTGCTCGGTGGCAGTGTGACAGTGGCAGTGTGAGTGCCCCACCTGTCCCTGCTGGGCGGTGACCTTGCAGGTGTTGGAGGTGACAGTCTCTTTGACCCGGCTGTTCCTGAAGGTGTGACTAGTTTGAAGCTGCTTCAGAGTCTTTCCTGTGAGTCCTGGAACCAGCTCGGTTTTCCGAAGGACAGCAGAATTGCTTAAACGAAAAGGAAGGAACACAAACGCACATTTAGAGGTGTTAAAGTGAACGAGCACCACCGGCTGACTCATGCTTGGGCAATAGCTCTTGCTTAACCTCGGCCCTGTGGGGCGGCAGCAGCAATGCGCTGAGGGGTGACTGGTCCTGTCCTTGTGCTGGCTTTGTCCCTGCAGGGGACCCGGGCTCCATCCTGTGCTGGCAGTGCCGCTGCCAGTGCCAGCCGTGTGGCCGTGCTGTCCCTGCTCCCTGGGTGCCACCCAGCCCGCTCCCCGCGCGTTCTAACCCAGACCTTTCCCGGCACAGGGAATTGGCATTCCGGCCTCTGCGGGAGCTGCTCGGTGGCTGCTCTTCCGCGGGGGGTGCGGATGGGTGTGCGCTGCCACTGGATGTCACTGTCGCCGTGTGGCACCGGGAGCAGGCGGGGGTGGCGCTGGGTCCCTGCGCTGAGCAGGGTGGGACGGGGAGCTGCGCGTCCCTTGGGCAGTCCCTGGGGATGAAGAACCTTCCTGATGGCAGAAGTCACGCTGCTTGGATTTTTATTTTTTTAACCAAACGCTTTCAGGGTCTCCGAGAGCGCAGGAGCCTGATTTCCTTCCCAGAGTGAGACGTGAGGCTGATTTCTGCAGCTTTCAGCCACGTACAGGAGCCAGGAGAGGGCAGAGGATTCTCTGTTCTTGCTCGAAGCTGAGAATTGGAGCTGGGATTTTCACCTGGATTTTCGGAGCTGGGACCAGCGCTTAAATTCAGATGTGTGTGGCTTTTTGGTTTATTAGTTTTATTACAAAATTATATTAATACCAATATAAATTTCTAATTAAAAAAGCCTAGAAGCCAAATGCTGAGAAAGGGGATGTAGATCCCTCATTTTAGATGACTGATGAGCAAGGCTGGTGGATGGCTGCCCACTGGCCTCTCTCCTTAACAAAACCCCCAAAATTATCAAATGACCGTGCTGACAACCTCAATCCCTTCAAATTAAATATTGATTCTGTATTTTTCTGTTGACTCATCCGAATCAGGAGGCGTTTCCAAGGCATCTATTTCTGCTGCTCGGAGCGTGCCGGTGCCCCCCGGAGCCGTAGCCTGTTGTTTGTGCTCGAGCAGGGAGTCGCAAAATGCTGATTTTTCTCCCACTTGTCTTGCATAACAAAAGGCATTTGTCACCCGTTACATAACAGCGAGGTTTGTCACTGCTCCCGCTGGCCTTTCCCGGCCCAGCACAGCTCGCTGGATGCTCCTCAGCATCCCCGGAATCCCCGCAGCTCCCGCGGGCTGATCCTGCACCCAGCACCTGGCCCGGCCCTTTCCCCTCCTTGTACGGGAAGATGTGGAGCTGTGGGGTTTGCTGGTGGCTTTTTAGGGCAGCAAAAGGATGGGAGGGTGTTTGGGGGATTTTGAGGGGGCAGTGGGATTTGTCCTTAGCTGAGGTGGTGTCCCAGGCCTGCGGGAAGGGCTGTGCTGGAAATGGAGCTGGATTTCCTCTCTGCAGCCCTCACGAGGTTCAGGGAGCAGCAGCATCTGTCACCACCTCCTCCCTGGGCTGCCAGGTGCTCTTTTAATGCCTCTCCTCTAATCTCGGGTGTCTCTGCTACCAGCAGGGATTCGGGTTTGGGTTTTTCTTTACAGTAGGTTTGATTCCCTCCTGGGTGGAATATCTTCTTGGAGCCTTAGAAAGAAAGAAATGGTTTTGTTTCCCCAGGAACTAAAAGCAAAAGCTGGCTGGCTTCCTTTCTAACTGGAGGAGAGAGCTGTTTACCTGTGGCCTCACACTTTTTTGTGGCCTTATCACTGCCAGCTATCAAATGACCACAGCTCCCTTCTAAACCTGAAGCAGGCAAATGTCCCAGTAACCCAACAAAGTAGTCCCTGTTTTCTGGTTTCCTCAAAACAATTTCTTAGTTGACACTTTTTTTTTGGTGCATATCTGATTCTAATTATTTTTTAATGAACTCCCTAAAGTCCATGTTTCTGGTGGACCTTTGAACTTCCTGGTGCACCCAGCCTTTGCTCAGGAGATATGTTTATGGTTGGCTCTGAGTTAACCCTTTGGAGTTTGTGTTCTCAAGGAACTTGATGCACTTTCCTTCCCTTGTACAGGTGATGCTCAGGCACAGAGATCACTGCTGGCAAACCCAGGCTGTGCCTGCTCTTGTGGCCTGTTTCAGAGGTTAATTCCTATAGAACCAGATAGAGCCATGGATCAGATTGGATCTGTAAAGCATGACTGGAAGCATGGGATGAGCAAACAGCTCTAAAGACTGTAAACAGCACTCAGCCACCCAGAGAGCAGGGAAAGTACTGCTGATAAACAGATTTCTCAGTAACAGGCTTCTCCTTTGACATGGATCAAGCCACAGATGCTGCAGGGTATGGTCATCCCCTTAAATTGGTACAGCAGGAACACCTTTTGGGGATTAAATTTCCCATTTTCTCATCCATTTGCTTGTTTCTGATGTGTTTTTACAGATTGTGCAGTTGCTTTGTGTCCATCCTGAGAAGAGGGAGACAAACTCCCCCCAAAGAGCAGAAGGCAAGATGTGGAATGTGCACGTGAGTACGAACTTCATCCTCCTCCTCCTCCTGCTCCCCAGGTCTGGCTTAGGAGTGTAACCACTGACAGACCTTTTGCACAAAAATAAACTTTTATTCTGATGGGGGAAAAACCCCTTTTGTTCTGATGGGGAACAGGGACCTTGGGCTGCACCTTGGGTGTTCTTAAGGAGCTGAGACCTCAATTCCATGCCAGTGTAATGGGAATTCAGGGTCATCTCCTTCACAGGTGATGGTGAAAGCCAACAGCAGTGAGATTTCTTTCTCCTGCATGACATCTTTCAGTAAACTGCCCTTGCCTGAGAGAAGCCTGGAAAGGCTTGGAGTTAAAGGGATTTTGTTTTGGAAGTTTACTTCCAGGCGAAATGCTTTCACAAAGAGAGCTGCCCTGCGCTGCCGTCATGGCCTGACCAGTCAGACAAGTGCAATTGTTGTGTCCCTGGGACAATTGGTGCAATTGCTGCAGCTGTGACTCAGCTGTGCTCCTGTGCCAGGTCGCTTCTGGCACCCACAGTCATCCCCAGGCTGCAGAAAGGCCTCTCTCTCTCTCTCTCTCTCTCTCTTTCTCTGAGGTCTCTCGGGCCCGGCTGTGCCGAGGGCCCGGCGCTGCTCTTGGCAGAAGTTGGGATGATCTTGGTCAGGAATTCCTCGTGCAGCTGGTGGTGCTGAGCTCCTGCTGAGCCAAATGCCCAGAGCAGGTATCACCTTGGGAAGGCACCTATGTGTGGGTCTTGAAACAAAGGCAGGTTCTTGTTCTCAGGCTGTCTTGGGGAAGTTTGGCTTTTACCCATGGCTGAAGTCAATAATGACAAAAATCCATTAAGACAAGCCCTCCCCCTTAAGATGTCTGTGGCATTTTGCCTTCTGTGTCTGCTTTCTTCCTCCCCCTTGTCTGGGTTTTGCTGTCAGCTCTGGATGCAGGAGCCTTTCACAGGCAGGTGTTGAGCAGATGCAAAGGAAATTTCTTGCTAACTTTGCAGTGAGGTTTATTTGGACTGTCTGAGGTACATTACAATTGTTTAACCCAGGCTAGGATTTTACAGTGTTAGGAGTTACTTTACACAAGATAAGCTCTGCAGAGGGAAGCAGAGGTGATAGCTGTGACTGTAGCTGTGCTGCCTCAGCCTGGTTGTTGTGAGGACTCTGTTAGAAGTGGTTTATTTGAAGGGGGTGTTGAAAATGCAGCTGGTTTCTCAATGCTTGTTCCCAACCACTCTCTCATTGTGCCTGCTGCCTGCAGCTATGTCACTTGTCCCCACTGTGACAGGCAGCTCCTCTCCTCCTCACCTGCAAAGACTGAAACCAAGGAGTAGCCAGCTTATGTCCTCACCTCTCCAGCCAAGGTGCCAAAGGGTAGCACGTTCCTGGCTGACCAGAGCCAGGAGAAATGAAGCTTCTCCAGCACAAGCTTTCACCTGCATTAGCAGCCAGATTAAAGCCATTTAGGAGCTCCAGGGACATGAGCTGGAGTTAGCACAGGCATAACCCATATTTGCATGGCCATATCTGTGTGTCCTTGTGAGATTATAGCTTCCACATGGCATGTGACTGCAGCATGGAATGGCTCTCCTGGCTTATCATGTGTACACTTTGCTCTGCAGAGGATTGAGAGGGCCTTGAGTTCCCCTTGCAAATCCAAGGCTTTGTTCTCCCTTTCAGTGCTGGCTGCACTTGGAGCTCAGCCAAAGCCAGGGATATGCAAGTGGGAGGCACAGACGGACTTCTCTGGCCAGCCTTCATCTGAGGATCTTGTTGTATCTAGAAGTTGCCCATCAACCTGGTTCGCTCCTGTGAGATCAGGCATGAGAGAAGCCTGTGGCTGTGTCCTTCCCCCTCCTCTGGGAGACAATACTGCTCTCTCCTGGGAAGACTCTCCTGCTGGAAGGTGGCATAAAACAGACAACATCTCTGGGAATCTATCAGATTATCCTGCCTACCTACAACAGGAATGCTTTGAAAGCATGTTCTAATTGGATGGGGAAAATCGGAGTACAAACAGATTATGCCTCTCCTGTTTCTCCCCATGAAGAAAAGGAGCCCAAGTGCCAGTCAAACACACTGTACTGAAACAGTGCACCTTAGGGAAAACTCTTCCCCTGACAGCTCTCCTGTGAATATTAATTTCTCTATTTGAGTGCCTTCATTTTCCAGGAGCTGTGCAAGTGCAAACATTAACCAACTCCTCCGGTGCAGCAGCTCTTGCAGTGCAGAGAAGGCATGGAACCAAAAAGGAAGCAGTTGTGAAGATGTTGTGTGTCTGCTGCTGATTGCTATTTGCTGCTTTGGGCAGGTTTACCACGATTACCACATGCAATGTGATGAATCTGGTGTATATAATATATGCAGGCATCTGATACTGTATTTATGTACTGATAGGTCACAGGAAAGAGAGCTGATAAACACAGATAAATGTACAGGTATTCTGCATTGTACTTAAACCAACTGCCTGTACGTGTGGTTTAGTTAAACATCAACACCAAACACTGTTGCCAGATGTACTGCAGTGTAATGCCAAATAGGAATTGTAATGAGGAATGTTTTCCAGCAACCTGTTCTTACCAGGAGGGTGGTGAATGCTCCATTTGATGGAATGATTAATGATACTCAGCAACTGCTCGGACTCTAGGGGTGGAGGCTTTGTAATTCCATCTGGAAATTCCTTTCCTGGTGCTTAAGGGTGATGAAGATGATCTTCTCCCTGAGGCTGGGTGCCTATTGGCTCCAGTTACCAAATCTTGTGTCAGGGGAAGGGATCTGAAAGAGAATTTGGGCCAGTTATTGTTTCTGTGTGGCATCATTAGAGGCATCTGAAGTGCCAGAGCTGTTCCTTTCTGGTACCTGTAGGGAGTTGCTCATTTAACCACTTGTTTGCAATTAATGTGGTATAAACACGAGTGTGATTGGTGACCAGTGGTGTGGGGAAACCAGAAACACATCTGCATCTCTTTTATCCACCTCTGGCAAAAGCAGGTGTGTTCCAAGTGTTCCTAAACTGGGAGACACAGGCAGCCAAACCTTCCAGAGTGCCCAAAGGGATCAGTGACCAACCTCTGGTGCGGGTGCTTGTTCTCAATAGTTGTATTTTCAGGTGTTCCTGCACTATTTTATGCTTCAACAGTTCTGTAGATGTTTGTCTTCAACTTCTCAGCCAGCTGTTTGTGAGCTGATTGTTGGTGTTTGCTAATGTCCTATAACTTTTATAGCTGCTTAAAATCCTCAGGAACTGAAAGAGCATTATCAGCTTCCTCCACACTTCAACTTGCAGCCTGTGAGAAACAGGATAGTTAGAGGCTTTTCTTTTTATTGTGCTTCGTAAGTTTTTATGGGTTTATGCAAATTAAAATAGGCATTATTAATGAGATGTTAATGAGCCCATCCCTTAGGTGCTACTTATAAAATCAAATCTGTAACAAGTTGGGTATCTCTTTGTAATTTGACTTCTTTAGTTAATCTTTTGGATGATGAAATACAAACTCTCTAGGTGATACCAGCCTCGGTCACTTCCTCTCCCCAGGGAATCAGAGAAACCTGGAAAATGATGAGCCTGGTACTCATCTCCCAGTTGGTGCTGCCTGGGGAATGGGGCAGGGGACAGCATCTCCCCTCTCTGAGCCACGGCACCCCCAATTTCACAGCCCCCTTGGTGGCAGAGGCTCTCAGCTCTCTATCTCCTTTCCCTGCTCCTTTAGAAGATTTTGGTGTCTGTCCCAGCGATGTTCTTTGTTTGTTTTTGTTCTTTGTGTCCTGGGGTTCCACGGGGTAGTGAAGTTCAGGCTCGTGGCAGCATTCAGGTCTCGAATGTGCTGTCACTGCTGCCCTTTGCATGCTCATCCTGCCTCTCTCCTCTCATACCTGTGCCTCCATCACACTGCCCTGTGCCTGACCCTGGATGCACAAAGGGTGGCTGCTGCTTGGTGTGCTGCTAAACTCCCACTTAACACTGACTTCAGTTCATGGATTTCCTAGAGGAAGTCAAGTTTTGGTTTTCATAGTATTTTGGCTTTATTCAATGGAAAAAGCAAGGAAGTTCCCCTCCAGCCTGCAGAATGTAGCTGTCAAGAGAAGTGGCTTCATTTCTCTTTCTTAAAGCTTTGAGCAGCCTGTTATTCTTAAAATAAGCCCAAAAAAGGGCAGTCTTCTTTATATCATGCTTTGGGTCTCTTGTATGGTGGTGCAGGGGAGTAGCTGTAGTGAAACATAGGCTCTGCTGAGATTGGCAGGAGGAAAAAAAAAGCAGAGCATGGATTTTATTTCTGTGATGTTCTGATTCCCTCCTACCAGCCTGGAAATGCTGAACGTGAGCCTTTGTCTGGCATATGGGGATTTGGAGAACTGTTGCTAATTACAGCAGTTGTGCTATCTTGCTTAAATGGCTTAAATAATATATTAAGTGCCTTTATGATCTCCCACAACATGCTGGAATGCAAAGAAGTGCATATTCTGCTGTTTATAGCTTATGGCAGGAGTAACTCAGAGAACATTAATCTGCACAAAAAATGGGCTTTGACGATTTATTGCTTGTGTAACTCCCCGCGGGGTCTCTAGATGCTCAGATCCCGTGGTGCAGGGTGTTATCCTGAGGCAGGGCATGAATTTCCATCTTGGAAGGTGAAGTTTAATCAAAAGCAAAGGCACTGTGGATGGCTGTAGGGATGACAGGGAAGGGTCATGGCACACTGCTGGTCAAGCATTGTGGAATTAGTTTCATGGCAAAGGTAAAAAGTGTGGAACCTGGAGGAGGACCACAGGAAGTCTAATTCTAACTTATTTAAAGAGTATTCCCATTAATTTCATTTAAATCTAATTTGAAATTAGAAACATGTTACTAAGCATCATATCTGGAAGTGGGAGTGTTCCAGGGCCTAGATTAGTGCTTATCCAGAAAAAGAAAGGTATTATGTCTGCTCAGGAATCTTTTTTTTTACCCCTTTTCATGTTTTTATTTAGCAAAAATTCTGTTAGTCATCTGTTTCCATCCAGATTCCCATGTCTCTTGCTTCTAAATCTCCAATTTCTATTTCTGCTGTTGTACCTAATGTTTAGAGAAAATGTGAGAAGAGTGTGAATGTCTCGTTGCTGGATCTGGTGTGAGGAATAACTGTGGAGCAGCTGAGCACTGCTAGCCAAGGGCTCCAAGAACCTGGGAGGGCACATGTTGAGGGGGAACATAAATCACAAAGTGACAACAACGAAAAGATTGGCACATTCTGACCCCTAATCTGGTTTAGTTTGACATAGCTCTCTGAAAAATCACAAGTTATGTAGAATATGCTACTAATTAGCAATATTTCACCTATCTGAAACTAACAGGCTCTGCAGAGTAGGAAAAAAAGAAGTATTTTTGTCTGGTTTTGCTTGCTAGTAGCTTGAAAACAGGGAGGTGAGAAACTTCTGTCAAATCTTGAAGTATAATTTTGCAATTAAAAGACTGAGGAGAAAGTGTGATCTGAAGACCTTCAGTTTCCTTGCCGTGACATAAAATTAACAGCTCTCTTCATTCTCATTCTGGTTTAATATTCCTGCAGAGAAGGAAGCAGAAAGAACTCCCTGGGCTGGCTTCAGTGGAATGGAGGAGCTGTTACTTAGGCAATAACAGGGTACAGGCTGGGAGGGGTTTGGGCTGGCATTAGCTGGGTAGTGCCTGCACAATGCTCTGCATGTTATAATGTGATATATATCTAAAGCTAAAAACAGAGAGATGCTCTCTGGGACACAGGAAACTGTTTGAAAGCACCTCCTGATTGGCTTGCCAGAAATTTTCAAGGTCGTACATGCACCAGCTTGCAGGGATGCACAGCTGGCACCTCATCACTAAAGCCAGAAGAATCTCAACTCGAAGGCTGTTAGTGAACTGTGTGGGTAAAAATAGAAGGATAAATTGAAACTACCTGAAAGTGGAAGAAACAACTGGGAAGTGATAGGAGAAAGCAAAATGAGTGAAGAAACTCTTGCCCATCATTGTGGTGTCCAAATGCTTTATAAGAACTTCAAATTGCTCCTTCCCTGAACATACCAATTTTCTTTTTCAAACTGTGACAATTTGGCAACCTTCATCTACCCTGAACTTGTCTTCTATTGCTAAGAATCTGCTCAAGAGTCTACTCCATACTCCAGGCCTAAATTTTATTACAATTGCTGAGTCAAAAGCTCCTGGGAGTAGCTGGACTTTTACCCAGAGGCTGAGTGAGTACCAAAGGCTTTTATGGATCAATTAACCATACGTTTTATAAAATAAATATACATGCAAATACTTACTATGGTAGGCAAAATTCTTATTAACCCCTAATGCTTTACCTTGCTGCATGTGCACAATCAATCCACGAGAGTGGCAAGGCAAAATGCTGTAGGAGCAACATGTCCAGAAGTGATCTGTCATGTTTGGGTTTGTGAGTCCTCTGAACACATCGACGGGCACAGAGCGTTCAGCTGAAATGACAGGAAAACAACCTGCTTGGCAGTGTCCTGCAGTGGCTCACTGCTGGATTCAGGGGGTGGGGTGGCTTGAGCAGATGGCAACTCATCAGACTGTTTTGGTTGCCTTCTTGGCTTGATCAAACAGTTTTTCTTTGACTCTGATTACAGGCATGATGCCATCTTAGATAATGCCTCTTGAAAAAGGACTTTTAAGATCCTTAATTACTATTATTAGCCATTCGACACCATAAAATAGAGGTTTGCTGTTTTAATGCCTGTTTCACCCCTGTCTGTAGGGTGTCTGGAGTTCTTAACAAAAACAGGGAGGTGGAACTTTTAGAACCTGATCAGAGGTAATGTGTGCATGCCAGCATAAAAATGTGTGTGTGTGTGCACATTTGGATATGCCATTGTCCAGAGCTCTTTCACTGTGTGTTGGGAGAGCACTGAACTGAGACATCAGCCGGTTGGCAGGGGCACGAAGGCTGGCAGGTTTCTCTGTTTGGGGATGTCCTTTGTTCAATGTTTGAATCGTGTGAAACCTTAATTAGCAAATAAGAAGCTTTGGCCTTCCCTTGCAAGTTCTGAAGCAGAACTAAGGGAAGTGCCAGGATGTGCCAAATGACACAACAGTTCTGGCTCTGTGGTTTTTGTTTTGCTCTGCTGCCCTGCTGTTTTGAGATGCACTTCCCACTGTATCAGCTGCTGGCAAAATGTTCCCCAAGTTGGTCCGTGTTTGATGCTTTGGTGTTGCTTTCTCTGTACACAACAATCAAACTGCCGCAGTGCTGGGGACGCTGTGAGCAGCAGCCTTTGAGCTGAGAAGAAAGCAGCCCTTTCTTTGCAGGAGAGAGGTGCCCCGTGGTGCCACCGTGGCGAGTCCCTGCCCGCTGTGTGCCGTGCTCTGGGGGCCACACAAACTCCTCTTTCCACAACGCAATCTGGGCCTTCCCAGAGCAGAGTCAACATTAGTCACTTCTTGCAAAGCCACTCCTTTCATTTGATCTTCTGGTATTAATTATTTGCACTTCCTCTTGTCACAACGCTTGTGTTTTTTACTGCCCTGGATGGAACTGCAGAGAAATCCTTTACCTCCATTCCAACACCACAGTGGTTTCTGTCTACAAGGGAGCACAGAATTGCTTTTATCAAATACATTTCTTCTCCCATTGTTTCCTGATGACAGATACTACTCTTAATCTACACAGAGACAACACTTTGAAATGGGAGATCTCTATTCCCATCAATTGTTGGTACGTTGATAAATCATAGCATGTCTCATTTTCTGAATGACACGTGTCTGGATCGCAGTCTGCCTCTTTTTTGTCACAGTTTTTCAGTGCTAACAACAGTCTTGCCAAAGCTCATCTGTTCCCTTAGTGTGCACTCCAGCAGGCTGATTAATTCTGTCACACTTTCCCTGTATAAGGCATAATCAAACAGGTTGATAGAAAATCGGGAAGGACGTGATATTTTTATAAATATCCAGGACATTACACTTAACTCGTGACTGCCATTAGCTGTGGCACCTTGTTACTCCTGGGTTGGACGAGCAGCAGCAAAGTCTGCCAGGAAAGAAGAGTTTGTCACTGTTCTTTGTGGGCCTCAAGTGTGATCGTGCCACCCTTCCACACACAGGGAAGCCTTGCTTAGGAGAATATCAAGAGTGGAGGGTGCCTTATGGTGTTTTCTTCTCTGTCTTTCAAAGGCAACTGCAGGAAAAGTGGGGGACCACTTACCCACGAACCTTAAAATAGCTGTGAATGTGTGTGACGTGCCTCACTTTCCTGGGTTGTGGAGATCCTACTATTAATAACAGGAGTGAAATTATGGATTGAGCAGTAATGTGAGCAGTACTTCTGAGCAGCTTTAAACCTGTCACGGGCTCCCTGAACACAAACATCCAGGGGTAAGTGGCTCAGCAGAAACATTCATTAATTCTCTCATAAAGGGGTGGCAGAATTAAACAGAGGTAGCCCACAGCTCAAATGAGGTCTGAGGGATGCTCCCACTTCCCTTGCTGCCTTTTCCGGAGCCTGGGCAGTGCCATCCAAACCCCGTTCCCGTATGTGCCACAACCTGATGTACAGGTCTGGCGTTTGGCACGCGTGGGTGTGCAGAGCAGGGTTGTCACTCTTGCCTGCGCAGCAGTGGCTGTCACCCCCACACCGAACTGTCACCAGAGCTCAGCCCTCTGGGACAGAGGGACGCGTTGTTCTCTCCCGTGTCCCCGCCCCGCTTGGAATTCTCCCGGAAAAAGGAGGGGGTGAGGTGTCCGCTGCTGCCGGGAAGCAGCAGGGCAAGGGCCTGGCTGTTGGGACAGGGCAGATGTGTCAGGAGGGTGGAGATGGGCAGCTGCTCCAAAAAGTCATGAGAGTACTCGGAAGAAGGGTTCTCTAGGGCAGGTGTGAAAAGAGAAGTGCCCTCAAACTGGAAATGAGGGAAAAAAAAATCCCAATCATCTCACTCTGAGAGTCCCCTGGCTACAGCACACTGCAGCCCTGGTGAGCACTGCCTTCATTAGCATGTCTCTTCAACAAGGGGGATGACTTTAGTTTTATTTTTCAATATTTTTTAAAATTAAATTTTTTCATTTTCCCCTGCAGTATTCCACTACAAAGCTCATACTGGCAATAGTGTGAGAATACAGCTTACATGACAACAATAGAAGGGACCTGGTAAGAATCTGTTCCTTTTATTTCCCCCTGAGTTCATATAAATCTGTCACCCTCTGCTACCACTCTAAGCCACTTGTTTCCTAGAAAATGTAAGATGTGATGGAAGTTTGAATTTGAATATTGTTCTGTTGTTCTTTGAGGAAGCCTTTTGTATTTCCTCTCTCTCTGATAACATCAGAATCAGACTGGCAGATAATGATTCGGGGTATTTTTCTCATTCACCAGTTCGCTGTAATTAGATATGAAACCATTTAGCTCTGACCACTGCAGACCTGATTGAATCCTCTTATTGTATCTTGCTCTCTCTCCCACTTTCTACTCTTCTCAAATATTTGGGATGTGCTCACCACACTCCTGTCAGGACTGTCTGAAGCAGGAAGGGGTAAAAGTTGTCCTGTGTTTGCCCAGTGCCAAGAAGAGTCCTTGAAAAAATAAAAATATCCCAGGGTGGGGAGACAGGTATTGGGGCAAGAGGCACAGATTTAGAGGCTGGCAACAAAGTTGCATTTTTGGCTTCTGTTTTAGCGAACATGAATCAGGAAATCCTAAGGCCTTACAATGCTCTTCTCAGAAGTGTTTTTGAGTTGCTGCAGCAGTTCCTCTGCTGTTTGGCTTGTCCCTTTTGAGTCCAGGCCTTTCCAGTGCAGCTCCAAACCCCTTCTCCTTGCAGATGCCTGCTGTGGGCTGAGCTGGAGCCAGGGGCTGTGGATTTTCCCCTGTTCCTGTAGCCTTGGACTGCAGCAGCCTGGCAGAGCCCAACAGCTGCTGTGCTGCCAGGCTCCCGCTGCTCCTGTGCAGCAGTAAATACCTGCTTTGCCTCAGATCCTTGACAGTGATGCAGAGACACTTAAAGATATTTGCTAAGTGCTTGTGAATTAGTTTTTGATTAGCGAATAATTAAATAAATTCCAGCAATTCAAAGGACACGTGCCCAGTTCGATTTGCATACGTAGCACTTCTCTGTGACAAGAGAGGAGCTCAATTCATCTAATGCAAGTCTAAATTCGCTGTATCTTAATTTGATTTACCTTTGACACAGCATTTAAATAGCAGCAACATCTAATCTTGTGCTCCCCAATAAGGCTTCAGTAAAAACTTACTGCCAGATCTAATCCAGGGTTAGCACACACAGCTTTATCTCTGGGTTCTTGCTTCAGTGCCTTTGAGAACATGCTTAATTTAATCTGAACAAAGACACTGCCATCGGGAGCCTCCAGCCTGGCTTTCCAATCCAGAGTATCTTTGTGATTAAATTTGGTGCAGGCCACCGTGTGTACAATGGATCCAGTAAATGGTTTT
The DNA here is from genome assembly GCA_013400635.1 of Hypocryptadius cinnamomeus. Lineage (NCBI taxonomy): Eukaryota > Metazoa > Chordata > Aves > Passeriformes > Zosteropidae > Hypocryptadius > Hypocryptadius cinnamomeus. Next base: position 15,416 of record VYZP01035305.1, on the reverse strand, counting down.
GAAATGCTCTTCAAACAAAATTCTGCTGGTTCTTGGACACCATCTGTACCTCTGGGACATGAGGGATGCTGCTTTGGTTGGGTTTTTCCTAAAGTGTCATACATTTTCTTTGGAAAGAGGTCTGGGTTTTTTGGTTTATAGGAAATGTTAGCCATTATTAAGAACCATCACTCCAATCCCTTTTTCCTTCCCACAGTGGAAGGAACTCCTCGCTGGAGGGTTCTGCTTCCTCATTTGCACTAAATACCCAGTCAGCTGTTTGTGACTATAAGCTGGTGGCAGGATCTGATTTGTAATTACAATTTCAGTCATTCATTTTTTTCATGATTTAGCTGTCATTAAATCCACTATGCTGCCTGATAATCTCTACTGCCTGAGAGAGGGGTTTGTGTGAACTGTAAGTAGAGGTTCTGTCTTGACATCACAGATAAAAATGGAATAATTTTGCAAACTGTGGTGGCTGCAGAGGCATCGGGTCAGAGTTGTCCTGGCAGGGTCCCTCACTGCTGGGTGTAGACAAACAGGCCTGGCAGTGTCATGCCAGGTCTCTGGTGAGCCTTGGTGCTCAGGGGTTGGCTGTTGCTCTCTAGTAAGAGCCTGAGGATAAACAGCCATGGAGAAATTGGCCTGAAAACCAGCAGGAATTGGTGGGGAGCTGCCCTACCCCAGCACTGAAGCTGCTTCCTGCTCTAATTGCTTTCTCTAACTGCTCTGCCAGTTCAGGGCTGGCTGTGTCCCAGTGCTGCTCGTTCCAGGCAAAATGGGACTCGGTCATTATCTTTGTAATTCAGAGGAGAAACCAAAACATTAAAATATTATTACTGGACGTAAGGTCACACAGGAACATGACAGAGAAGTCAGGAATTAAACCCCATCTCCTCAGCTGAGAGTTAATACTTCAAGAAAGGGATCCATCACAAACAGAGCATGGCTCTAGGGATGCCATGGAATATTTCACTTAATCACAAGATAAAAGAGATTTCTCCAGTTGTTTCTGGTATTGCCAACTTAACCTTTGATTGACATGTCACCATGTTTGTTGAATTCATTCTCAAATGTTTTAAAGAGTTTATTTTGTATCTAAACTGAAAGCTGCTTGGTGAGGAACTATGTTGAGAAGAGATATGTAAAGGTAGGGTAGGAATAAGAGGTTATATATATATCAAGGGAGCTCAGAGCCTCTTTTTCCTCTGCTACATTCACATTTACCTTTACTCTTTAAATGATAAATACATAATCAGTGGCTGATGGGTGAAGTATATTTCCACCAATTTAATTTGTATTTTAAAAAATCACTTAAGTTCTCCCCCTCATTCTCATAAGAGAGGTAAAAGGTCCCTTTGTGGCAGATTTTATGCTTGAAAATGATATTTTTTTTGATATGCCACAAATCTAAGATTAAAAAATAAAATAAAAAATATACAAGGAGGCTTTATGGAGCTTATTTCATTTGTAGTGTGTTTGCACTTGGGTTACATGAGGAGAAATTTGGCCTTGGAGCCTGTGTCTCTGTAAGCAGCATTCCTGGCTTTGCATATCAGATATGAAATTTGTTTGGAATGTTTGCTATAAAAATACCTACGCATGAACTTACATCAGCGAGAAAGCAACTCTGGCTTGACCTTTCTGCAGCTCCGATGTGGCAAGATCATTCTGTGAGGAAACAGTAACTGAGGGAATGACTCGCAACTGGTGTTTTCACAGGCTTTGTTTCAGGGCAGGAACAATCCTTGGAACAAGCTGCCCTTAGAAATCAGTGTTTTCTTTCAAACTCCTTATTTTCTGCTCGGGAGTGACCCAGGGTAGGTTACCAGGCTTAATGTTGTAACAAAGCCATTTGGGAAATTCTCCCATTCTGTGTCAGTCCTGGGCTGAATACTAAAAGCAAACATGCTGGAGAACGGCAAAGGGCAGGGGTGGTTTTGATCGTTTTACAATTCAGCCCGTGTTTCTGTTTCAGACAGTGAAAAGACATTTTAATGGAACAGGAACCTCCTACTGTCACCTCATGCCTGCAGCCCTGCGACTTAGAGGACTTTTTGAGGAGAACCACCGTGCCCTGAGAGGTTTGAGGGGGCTGAGGGGCTGTCCCCCTGAGAGGTTTGAGAGGCTGATCCCTTATGATTTTTTGGGGGGTTGAGGAGCTGATTCCCTGTGCGGTTTGAGGGCATTGAGGGGATGATCCCTGTGAGGTTTTGGGGGGCTGAAGGGCTGTGAGGATCCCCTGTGAGGATCTGAGGGGACTGAGGGGCTGTTCCCTGTGCGGTTTGAGGGGGCTGAGGGCTGATGCCCTGTGAAGATCGAGGGGATGATCCCTGTGAGGTTTGAGGGGGCTGAGGACTGATGCCCTGTGAAGATCGAGGGGATGATCCCTGTGAGGTTTGAGGGTGCTGATCCCCTGTGAGGATAGAGGGATTGAGGGGCTGTTCCCTGTGAGGTTTGAGGGTGCTGATCCCCTGTGAGGATAGAGGGATTAAGGGGCTGTTCCCTGTGCACTTTGAGGGTGCTGCGACTCTCACCCTCCCACAGGAGCGAGCCTGGGGCTGTTCCGCCGGGGGCCCCATCGCACCGCAGCCTTTCTCCTCTCGCCGGTGCACGCTACGGGAAGCGCTGACAGCTTTCGCAAGCGACACCTTCCGAAGCGCCGGAGCCGGGGCAGAGCCAGGTCGTTCCTCGTCACACCTCCTTCCTCTGCGGCCGAGGAGCGAACCCAGAGCCGAGGAGGCACCGGCGCGGCCGCAGCGCTGCAGAGCCNCCCCGCCAGCGGGCGGTGAGGCGGCACCTCCATGACGGACCCCGCGCGGAGGCACTTGCGCCGTTCGGGGGCTCCTTCCCCGCAGCCCTTCGCCCCTCCACCGCGTCGTTTATTTATTTATCTCTCTTATCTATGTATTTATTTATCTCTCTCCCCTTCTTTAACGCGGCCCCGGCAGGGCCCGGTCCCCGCCGCCGGTGCCGTCCCCTCCCCGCCGCCCCTCGGCCCGGCCTCCGCCTGTGTGCGGGCAGCCGGGATAAATCGGGCAGCGCTGCCATCCCGGTGTGACAGGGCTGTCACACAGCTCCCGGCTCCGCCGTCCCTCCCGCTCCTCGTGTTTACTTCCCCGTGCTCGGGGATCACGCATCTGCGGCTCCGCATGGCAAGATGGATGTGGCGTGCGTGGCTCGGGCTTGATGTCGCTGTTTTAGCCCGGTTTAGGGTCCTCCCGGAGGATTTAAAGAGCAACTAGCGAAGGGAAAACATAAACAAGCTGAATGGTGAATGCTTGCAGCTGCAGGGCTCCGAGGCGACGGCAAGCTACACCCTGGAAGCTCCCTGGCTCTGGAACTGATAGCCAAGTCCAAGGACAAAGAGGGACAGGAATTGTCAGCAGTAAATGGTTTGCAGGGAGGACAGGTGTGTGTAATTGTTGCCCTATTGTGCGTTCACGTGATGCAGCGCAGGTAAAGCAGCTCACCTGTTTGATATTTAAAGCCCTGATAAAATTCATAAGCTCAAGCCAGTCTATGGCTGCCCTTTTTATTCCTGCTCGCATGTGAGAGTCATGTCAGGAGTGATAAGGGAGAACTGGGAGGAACCACTGGGTGTTAACTGAAAAAGAAACAAATTGACGTGAAAGGGGGGTTTTGTTAAATATTTTCTTTTTTTTTTTTTTTTTCTGGTNTTTTTTTTTTTTTTTTTTTCTGGTGGAGCCTCTGAGGGATGCCATGTCAGATTGGAAATGGAGCAACGTAGTGTCAAACAGGAGAAACAAACGTATGATTCAAAGTCACTTGTTACAGATTTTAAACACAACAGCCCTGAAGGATTTTCACTGCTAGTGAAAGTATAGGAAGTCTTTGAAAGCTCTGGTGCACGTATTTTTAGAAGAGCTGGAGTTATAAATGCAGCTTGGTTGAGGTGTGAAGTTAAATATATCAGGAAGCGTTTGAAATAAGCTGTTTGGTGGAGAATACAGTCATTTGGTCACGATGTATATTCCAAAATCCCTAAATAAGAAAAAACAAGTGTTTTGAATTTTAAAGTTAGATTTAAACTCTTACATTGCTTCAAAATCAAGGCAGTTGATCTTGATGCTTCATAATTAATAATTTCTTTTTGATAAGAAATTATTTCGGCACAGTGAATATAATACTTTTCTTTGGGTTTTTTTTTGGATGTTTTTCTTCTCTATAGGAGACCTTCAATACTGTTTTTCTGTAGGAGACCAGAAAGGTTGTTTTAGGCACTCTGTTATAAATTGATGTTTTGCTAAATAACTACATTGTTTACTTAACCAGTGAATCACTGTATGTATAAAACAGGCCAGTTATCAAAACATTGTTTGTTAGACCATTCCTACCTCCACAGAACCTTGCTGGTACTTGTGGCATTTCTGTGGACTCAAACAGAGATAATGGATAAACGTAAATGTTAAGAAAAGAAAGCCAAATATATTTATCTCCAGTTAGATCCACCTTCTCTAACACTGTTTCCTGGTTCTTAAATGGCGAGAAAGTTTTCTATTAGGTGGTATTTGTACAGGTTTTTCTGCTGGGAATTCTTTATGAGTAATCAGTACTGGTTACCTGTACTTGTGATAGTCATTCAGAGTGCTATGATTGTATTTTTGAGTCACCAATTTGAATTTCAGTTGTTCAGAATATCTGGAAAAAATGCTGCTTTTGTCAGCTTCAGAAAATAAGGCTGACTTTTAAGCAGTTTCATTTATTGCAATTCCATTTTGGTAGTAACCAAAGGTTGTGAAGGTGAGGGGAATCGTGGTTAAAGGCTCACAATATAAATAACTGTAGCTAAAATGTAACTTCTGTTCGAGGAGATGAAAGTGCCAGAGCGGCCTGGTGCTGATGGCCTTTTCCACCCTTGAACAGGAGACAGTCCTGCTGGTTTATTTTCCTCTTTTCCCTTGGCACAGGCAGCTGACACTGCTGTGGTGACGTGGCCCTGTGGATGGGCACGGTGAAGTTGTCCTGTCTCCACCAGTGCAGGTCACAGGAGTCTCATCAGCCTCCCTGGGATCTGTGGCTGCCTCTGCAGCCTGGCAGTGGAAAGCAGGGGATGCTATTTTAGACATCTCTTTTTATGAATTTTGCCAATTGTGGTCATCTTATTTATAGTAGCCAGAGGCACAAAGTGGTGTTGCTGTGGAAAAGGTATGAGATGAGAAGTGAGGAGAGCTATTCCTGACCCCACAGACCTCCTTGTGAGGATGGATTCTTTGTGAGGAGATGAATTCCTTGGGCAGGTCGTTAGAGGTGAAGTCAGAAGTGCTTTGTTCCAAACTGAGCATAAAATTGTCAGTTATTTTATCAAACTGAATTTGTGGTGGCATGAACTGGTACTGTGGCTCTTGAGCTTGTTGCTTTTTTCTTAGTAAGCTCCAACAGCAATTTTCTGCTCAGGGCAGTGCTGCAAGCCAGCAAGTGTTCTGTTTTGGTGGATTTTCCAATGTTTGTCTCTGATTTCCCACTCCTCACCTGCCACTGTGTCCATCAGGCTGGCTGGGTGCTCTGGCCTTGCCAAGGAGATGGTGCTCTAAAGCCTGCCTTATCTTCTCCTGCTGCCAGTCTTGACACCCAGTTCCTCAAAGGGCTGTCTTGGGGCCAATAAAACTTTATAAAAAAACCCTTTTATCACTATTGTATAAGCTCCTGTATCAGCACAGCAGCTCCTGCACTGTCCTGTGTTGTATATGGAACATTTTAATAAGAATTCTAGGAAAGAGGTTCCTGTGTGGTATTGGTGGCCAGTTTATTTCAGATCCCTATGGACTGAAATCCCTATTTATTTCAGATCCCTATTTTCCAGTGGCTGTTAACGTGTTCTGCTTCAGTAACTTTGAGAGGATAATTGTAGACTGAGCATAAATTTATGTAGGTACTTGTGAATTATGAAACTGTAGAATCTGTAGTCAAAGTTTCTGTGAATGCTGCTTAGAGCAGGTGTAATTCAGGCCATTTCCAGATAAATTATCTATGCTAAAGATTGAGTCAGGGAACCACTTAAAAGAAATGTTGGTGAATAATCATGGATCTGTCAAATTTGGGCCAGAGAGGAAGGCAGAGTTTTCCTTCTGCTTAAAGCAAGGTAAAATTTTTGTTTCATGAGTGCAGGGTGGAAGTAGGGAAACTGCCACAACATCAGCATGGTCAGTGAGCATAGAATTTGGAGAAATGAGTGACTGCTGATAAATCCATTTAATTGTGTTTGGTCCTGTGCTCAGTGATCTCTGAGAAAAAGAGCAAAATGAAAGCACAGAAACAGTGCTGTTGTTGGAAAATGTACATGCAGTTAAAATGCCAGCTAACAGCAAGGCAAAACTTGCAGGTGTATCAATTCCACAGGTTTTACCTCTGGAGAGCTCATGGCATGGTGGTTTTTAAGGCAGTTTTCTTCCCTGGTTGTGTGTCTCTGAGATGGCACCAACTGGAGAACACCAAAGTAACAAAAACCCTCTCTAACCCACAAGGAGGTAATGACTAATGTGTGATGGGCAGAGGATAAATCTTGCTAATGACCTTTTGTGTCTTGATTGAATTTGAAAAATAGCTACATTTGTTTTATTTAAATCAAGGCAAATATATCTGGTGTCTGATCATTAACATCCTCAAGAGTACAGATGTCATAAATCTGACAAGAGGATGATGGAAAACTTGTGCAAATATATCATCATCTAGTTGGGGCTGTCGATCTCAGCCTGGTGACAAATCCATGGACTCAGCCCTTCAGCCCATGGAAAACTGCTTTTTATTACTCCAGATGATGAAATTAACTTTCTAAATCCCGGACATCTTTTTAGGAAAAACAGGGAACCATTTTAGTAGTTTATTCTTTTCTTTCTGTATTCCATGACAGAGAGTGTTCTGCTTTATTTTCTCTCACAGCTGAAAACCAGAGCTTGACCACGATAGGGAGGTGAAGGTTCTTTGGGATATGTTATTTTCTAAGGGTACAAACCTGTGCTTTTCTGAGCCTTGAATTTCAGAGGCATGTGCTGAAAATACCTAGAAGTCTCTCTCTGATAGCTTCTTTTTAGCTATCAGGATGAATAGAATCCACTGTGGAGACAGTCTGGATTCTGCAGCGAGGCTTGTTATGTCAGCCAGTATTTGATGGCTTCAGGGCTCTGTCATATGATGAAAGCAGGTATGAATGCAGAGCTTCACACTTCCTGTTTATAAAGCTGCAGAGCTGCAAGTGGCCGCTCAAATTCACAGAGCAGTAATTATTTCACAACTCTGGCATTCAGCTGTGGTGCTTGTTTTGGGAGGGCACCTCAACAGTCTGTGCTGAGCATGTATTTCAAAGGCAGGAGTGACTGGGGGAATTCTACTGAAACTTCCATGAACTGGTGAGAAGATGCTCCTTAGAATCACTGACTGGTTTGGGTTGGAAGGGACCTCAGAGATCATCTTCTTCAACCCCCCTGCCATGGACACCTTCCATGAGACCAGGTTGCTCCAACCTGACCTTGGACACTTCTCTGGGCAACCTGTGCCAGGGCCTCACCACCCTCTCACAGGGAGGAATTTCTTCCTAACATCCAATCTAATCCACTCTCTGTCAGTGTGAATCCATTCCCCTTGTCCTGGCACTCCAGGCCCTTGTAAAAAGTCTCTCCCTGTGTTTCCTGTCAGCTCCTTCAGGTACTGGAGGGCTGCAATTAGGTCACCCCAAATCTTTTCCAGGCTGAACCATCCCCAGTTCCCTCACCCTTTCCTCCCAGCAGAGCTGCTCCATCCCTCTGATCATCTGGACTGGCTCCAGCAGCTCCAGGTCCTTCTGGATTGCCCCTCAGGGCTGGGGGCAGCTGTGCAGGTGGGGTCCCAGCTGGGAGGGCAGAGAGCAGAATCCCCCATTTCCTGCTGCCCACGCTGTGGGGTCAGCCCAGGACACAGGGCATGTCCAGCCTCTCACCCAGCAGCACTCCCAAATCCTTCTCCCTACAGCTGATGTGTCAGAAGAGGGTTGGTTTGTAATCTGTAATTCTTCAGCTGCTAAATTGCAGCCACCACTTTCTCCTTTTCCTCAGGTTCCAAGTTTAGGGAAGTGAACTCAGGGGGTTTCAGCCTCTTGCTTAGGACTCCCCAAGTTATTTCCCGTTGGAAAAGAGGAACATTGGTGGCGTGAACTTAAGTCAGCTAACGGTAAATTTCCTTTCCTGAGATACCTTTTGTGGTCTTTAGAGGCTCTTTATGAAATACCAGTTGAAAACTTACAAATTAGGGGTAAATATTGCCTCCTGCTTAGGCTGCTGCAAGTGCTGTGGTTCTGTGGGAGCTGATTGCATCCTTTTAGCAGGTTTTTAGTAATTCTTAGATGGTTCCCAAGCACTGCAGAAACTTGGTGATTGCACAAGTGTTGAATGTGCAGAGAGTGATGCAAGTTTGAGAAAAGAGGATTTAAGAACATAGGTGTTTCATAAATAAGAAAAAGTTGATCATCTTAAAGGAAAAAAACCCTCAAAAAGTTGAATTATGATTCGGTAAATGTTGGGAATCCTCTGGTTTCTCACTTCTCAGGTGAATCATGTCTCTAAATAGGAGCAGGCTCACAATATTAGCTGCAGTTCTGTCCTGTCAGCGTGTTACTGGAGATTCCAATCAAAGCAGTCAGGAAAGCTGCCAGGGGAGTTTAAATAGATATCATTCCAGCCATGGGGCTGGAGGTCACAGGATAAGCTGGACAAATCCTCATTTTGAGTATTAAATATCTTGATATAAGTGAAAAGACCACTATCAGGCTATTCTAGATGTAATACATTTTCTTATCTTGATGTACTCTGAAACTGAATCCTCAAAACATTTATTTGGATTATAGATTATATGCCTATGTATCTCCCAGGTCACAAACCTGAGCTTTATTTCTTGGATTTTAATCAATGACATCAGTTGTTTTATAGTTTCTAATCAGCTTCTAGTTTTTCCTGCTGTAACACCAGGGTTTTTTTTAAAATATACTTGCCCAGAGGAAGTTGTTGAACTTTCATCCTTAGAGATTTCCAAGCTCTGCCTGGACAAAACCCTCCAGAAGCTGGTTTGAGTTCAGCCTTGACCCAGTTTCAAGAACAAGGGTGAACCAGGTGACCTCCTGAGATACTTTCCAACCTGATAGATTCTATAAAATATTTCTGTTCACCTTGAATTTTGTGAAGTCTTGTTTTGATGAAGTCCTAAATTTACCTGACAGTGTCCTACAGAAGAAAAAAAAAAAGGACAAAAATAGAAACTAGGAAGTTGTTCAGTGTGAGATGAAGCATCTCTAATGAAATGTGAAAGAAAAAAAAAATAAGAGGGGACTACTTTGAATCCTGTTTACTTGACTTGTAAGAGTTTCAGGCTTTCTGGCTGCTGGCACTGTGGCAGCAGTGAGTAAAACAACCCTCACCCCTTTGCTCTGCTCAAGGGAACTCGGCCCACTGTCTCCTTTCATAAAATAAGTAAGGCATTCAGTTCTTTAGTACTCAAGAAAATGAAATCAGATTCAAAAAATGGGCCTCAGAAGGGATGACAAGCCTGTGAGAATGAAAAAGAACATAGCATTACCAAGTAATGTGATGAGGTGAGGCATGAAGTGTCTATTGAATTCTCTAAATTAGGATTATTGTATGACTCCTGCTTTGAGGTAGGAATGGGTAGGATTCTTCTGTATTTAAAAATCCAAATGTTACTAATATCTGTCATTCAGATATTAGTAACATCTGGATTTTTCATTCAAAAAGTGTCACTGTCTTCTGAAAATGGAGTGTGTCTTTGGTTAGGTTGTGAAGTCATACATTGCTATAAATAATTTGCTACATGGGAGGTCTAATGAGTGCAGAGCTCTTATGACATCTCCATGACTTAGTTATTCATTTTTATTAAAATAATCCTGCTCTGTTCTGGTCCAAGAAGAAGTTCTAAATACTGTTCTAAATACATACAGAAAACTGATGGAGGAAGGGTAGGACAAGTGTGGCATTTTCAAACAGCAGAGTTGTTTCTGTCCACTGACTTTGGTTATTTCCAAGCCTGATGTAAACCAGACCTGCCCAGCTGGGGCTTTTAGGGCCTCCTACAGGGCTCCTCTTTGCCTGATGGCTTCCTAGTTTGTTTCTGTATAGAAAAGAAAGTTCTGTGGGTTAATTCTAATTAAGACTTTCAATTCTTAGTCATTTAAAAACAAGTTATTTCTTAATTTGTTCCATTCCTTGAAGCAGGTGCTTTTTCTATAAGTTGTACTTAGTCTGAATTATTGTGAATGTCCATGTGATATTTGCAGTATTGAAGAACTACAAAAAGCATCTTTAACATTTAATTTTCATATGAAAAGGTCATTTACATAATGAGACAATGAAGCCTTTGGGCAAAGATGAATGTAGAAGAAAAATCCATTAAGGTAGATTCTGCCTAAGAGTTTGAAAGGGCCTAATTCACCAAACTTTGAATGCTGGATTATTGCTGGCACTTACTGGAATAAAATTCCCTGCTTGCCTAAAAAGAGTGGCAAAATCCTAATGCACATTTTCTTTTGTGATTTCTTCAGGGACACCTTACCTTTGTTAGTGATGACTCCATATCTCGTAGGCTGTGTAGCTTTAATGTTTGTAGCTGAGCTGTCTAATAGTGGTTTTCATTTCTTTTTTTATATAATGAATTTGAACACCTCTGAGAAATGGGGATTTTTATGGGGTTGTATTTACAGCTGAGCAGGGCTGACATGGTCCCTGCAGGTGGGGCTTATTTGGAAAGTGCATCACTTTGAAATGCTGCTTTATTAAACTGGTGTAAAATCTTTTCTGCACTTCTGATTTTTAATGGCTGTAAACTGAGTTCAGATCTTGGTTTGGCACTAAATGTGTCTGCATGTGGGTTTTGTAGTAATTCACCAAATCTGCTTGAAAACTGATGCGAGTTATAATCAATCAGAATTTTTCTATGTAGCCTATTAATTGATTCATTAGAATGAAAGGAGATTCCTTAGTTATTTTAGTGTATTGCTGGCATGTGCCTATGTCCTAGAGATGTGAGACTCTTGGTTTAATAATCTAAAAGTATAACAAAACCATTTTTCTTATAAACATATGGTAACATTTGCAACAGGGCCTTTATTTGGTGTTGAATAGAAGGAGCTGGCTGGGAAAGGTTTGGACAAGGGCTAATCAGGCAGTTTGTAGTGCCCAGGGTTTATTTTCCATATAAATGTTGTTTGGTGTGGGACTGGTGCAAGCCCTGAAATAGTTCCTCACTGAATCATTGCCTCCCCTGGCGTGCTCAGCTGTCACAGGTGGGATGACCTGGCAGATGCAGGACATGCCCTGATCTCCAGGGTGTTTAAATGCTCCTTTTAACCTGTCACAACCCAGGACAATCCTCTCCCATCCCGTGGAAATGTGGTTTTGAGGTGACCTGTGCTTCCCACGGGGTGTGTTTGGGGCAAAGCAAGGCATTAATGGTGGTGTTAATGAAGTGCCCAGGTTCCTGTGCCCACCACGAGGAGTTCTCTGCCAAGCAGAGTTCCTGGGACAGGGATGCTCCTGAAAAGCCAGCAGGGCCAGCCCTCCCTCGTGGTGGGAACACTGGGCAGGCTGAGATGGGCAGAAAGGACGTCTGGCTTTGTCAGACCCTGCGGTTCTGACTTTTGGAGTGGTTTTAAATAGTCACTGAGACAGTCTGTACCTTAAAAAGAGCTCTGACTTCCTCCTGCTCAGGCTCTGCAGCCACAGGGCCGGGCAGGGGCAGCTGCTCTGAGCCAGCCACTGCTTCCAGCAGCAGCCACAAAGGCAAAAGGAATCTCTAACATTTGCTTTGGTGATTTTTTTTTTTTTTTAAATGTCCAAATCCTTTGAAGCTGTTTCACTTAGTTTAGAGTCTGAATTGGGCCCACAAGCTATGAGAGGCAATGTCACTGGGCCAGAATAAGAGAGAATTGCATTCTGTATAAAAATGTAGGCTTCATCCATTGAAAATAAAACCTACTACAAGCCCTTTGGAATTCTTCCTCAAAACCAGTGATTTTATTCACATTGTGTCTCTCTTTTTGTTAGCTGGTCTTTCAGTTGTCATCCACTCACAGTTTAATTTCATGTTAAGTGTTTAATATAGAATGAATGCTTATGTTTCTTTTGTGTTTGAATGGATGTTCCTTATCTCAAATCTGGTGACAATGGCAGTGCTCAGGGTTTGTGACAGATTCCTGAGCTGAAATATTTTAACAGGAATTTTTATCTGATTTGAGCTTGCCCTCTTCCAGTTGGAACCCATTGCTACCACCACAGTTCCTGATGAAGAGTCCTTTTCCAGCTTCCTTGTAAGCTCCCTTCAGATGCTGGAATTGTTTCAGATGATTAATTTTACTCCATTAGTTTGCAAAATTTGTTCTTTTAAAATTCCGAGACCTTGAATGAAATAAAAAAGTGGAAGAAACACAGAGCCCTAAACAGAACAGGAAGTACCAGATTGAATAAGTCTGTGGATGTGGGGGAAAAAGAACTGAAAGTATTGGGATAGTAATTATGAGAACTTGAGTTTTGCAGATTGAATTTGTTCTAAAAATGAACTTGAATGTGGCATCATGAATGTATTTTGGGCTGAAGAAGCACTTCTTTTCAATCCCTGTTTCTAGCTGTTAGGTGTTATCCAGAAGCAAAATCTTACTCTGGAAATTTCCTAGTCTTGTCAAGATTTCTAGCACGTTTTCCCTTGTGATGTGATACAGTTAAATCCTGGATTTCACTTTAAAAATTGAAAAAATGGATTTGCACTTTGTACAGCTGAAACAGGAGTGCTTTAGGATGAATGAGCAGCATTTGGTGCAGCAGAGCAGCCTGGTCTGTGTTGTGCCAGGATCTTAGGGAGGGTTGTTATCAGTGGAACAGTAATGTCAGAACTTTTTGGTCCCTCTTCTCCAATCCTGCAGCTAACAACATGATTTGTCTTTGCCTAAAGAATTGTAATTGATCTTTTTGGCATTAGCAAATTCCCCAGTTTTTTTGTTGTCTGCTATTCAGCGTTGTCTTCTGATCACCTTGGTTAAAGAATTGTGGTGTAAATGTGTTGTGAGAAGTGATGTTATTTTTAAAATAATGAGTAGATTGCAATGTTGATAGGGCAGAGCAGGAAGAAACCACAACATGCACTAATTCCAGTGCAGAACACAGGATAAATATCTGCAGAGGCCACAGTGTTACAGGGATAGAGGTTAAAAAGCAGAATAGAAAATATTTGATAAATATAGAATCATAAAATGCTCATAATTTATTATGTAAATGTACTGCTGCTAATAGAGACTGTAATGTCCTTGAGGATATCTTGTGAGTCTCTCCAGGGATTCAGGGAGAGATCCCAGCTACTGCCTCTGTTCAGGGCACTGGGGCTCTTTGGTGGGAAGGCATTCTGCCACCTTTTCTGTTTCTGTGGAACAATGGGCAGGGTGTTCATAGCAGTCTCTGGAGTTGGAGTCATCCCACCCATCCGAGCTGCTCAGTGGCACTGGGAGCTGCTTTCCATGCAGCTCTTCCAGGGTGGCTCTAAATGTGCTGTTTCATCCTTCCCTTAGGAGTAATGTACAGCTAATGCTGAATATCTGCACTGAGGAATTCTCTAATGTAAAACTAGCATGGCATCTTTCAGGGTAATCCTAAATAGGAATCCTGGGGTGTTAATTGAGGATTCTCTTAACAGGAGATGCAGCAGTGGGGATGGAGTTTGGAAATAGTAATGCTAATTGTTTGCTATTGTCTGTTAAAAAATAAAGCTCTGATTCAGTTCTTGGTGTTCTACCAACCATGTAATGGGGTCCCAGAACTAAGCACGTGGTGGTTTTTATTTTATTTCTTCACTCCCTAGACCAGTGTCTGTGTTTGTGATTGTGCTGGTGTTTCTCAGCCTGTCACAGGTTGTATATCAAGCTTGTCATTATGTGTTTGTAACAGTGCGACAGGAGACAGAAATTTGGGACCTGACACTAAAATATTCCCTTTACAGCTGAGTTTGAGATGATATTTTAGACAGATGTGTCCCCAGGAGTTGGGAATAGGAAGGCTGGAAGCAGAGAGCCTTTTCTTGGCCGTGTGAATACACACGTGTGGAGCGTTTGTGCCAGAGCACTTGACTTGCAAGTGAGTCATATTTTTCCTCTGACTTCAGAAATGAAGATGTAGCAATGTATAAATATTATCTGAATCTTTTATTATTCGTGTCATAGTATGTAAGTACTGTGCTTTACTAGTGTTGGCTCTTTTAGCTGCCAGAGGCCAACACTGGAGTGAATATTTGATCAAAACGATGCCAGCAATCCCAAATTAGAACTCCTTCCTTGCCTCTCATCCTCACTGAAGGTGATGGGAAGCTCTGCCTTCCTATGTAGAAGTTGTAGCTTCTGTTTAACTTTCAGGTTTAGACTACAATTTTTTATTTAAAGAACAATTCATATTACAGTTGTGTTTAGTGTCTTTGGCACTGTTGGGAGACAGGATGTGAAATATTTGTTATATTTCAATTTATTTTGTAGCACGGTCCTTATGTGGTGTTTGCATTTACATAGTTGGCACTTGCTTTTCATTTTAGCAGGGTGTTTATTTCTTGGAAATGAGTTTTATATTGTAATTTTGTGAATCTTAACAAGCATAAATGTCTCGATCATTTTCATGGTGGTAATAAAGCAGAAGCAGCTTTTTTGAATTGTGACAGAAGCTGCTCTGCTCACCTATAACAACACAAACTTTCAGTGTGTTTGCCAGGAAAACTGATGAAGGGACAGCTGAGAAAAGCAGAGTTTAGTTTCTAATCTAAACAGGACTAAACATTAATTCTAAATGCTGGAAGGATTGAGAGCTAAAACATTCACCTGGGAAATCATGGACAAACCAGAACTGTGAAGGTGCATCAGAGGAAAACAGCAGTGGGAAGGGAAAGCAAATATTGGGAACTCAGGGGAAGATGGGCATCCCAGACTCCTGATTCATTTTTAGTCCATGTTGTCTCAATGCTGCTGCTCAAGATGATGTGTGCTCTGTTTAAAACCATTTAAAATCATTTAAAAACCATTTAAAACCTGTCCCCCTTTTGCCCCTCTTCCCAGCCAGCACAGGACAGGGGCTCGTGGGTGGGAAAGGTGACATCCTGGGATGATCCAGGGCTAGGAATTGCTCCTGGAGAATGAGTTCACCAATTCTTTTCTTGATAACAGGAATCCCTATTTGTCCCTAATATATAATATTACAGTTGATTGTGCTTAAATTTGCAGTAAAAATGGTAAAATAGATTTTGCTGATCTGCAAGGTTTTGTGAATTTTCAGGTTCTTTCATGTTTATCCCATGGTTCATATGGATGGGAGCTGCTTTAATTCCTGAGAATCTAAAATATGGCCAATAAGATTTCCATGCTCAGATAGTGGGAGGATTATTTCACTATTATTATTATTATTATTATTATTATT
>VYZP01035304.1:11749-70137 GCA_013400635.1 Hypocryptadius cinnamomeus | reverse complement strand
TTCTTCCCTGACTGATGAGAATAATTAGGCCAGTTTGTCACTGGGGCACTTGAGATTTGACTTTGGCTGGCTGAGTATGAGAACTCAGAAAACAAATTTTCCAGGCAGTACTACTCATTGGGAAATTATAGCCTTCATTAATGGCTGCTGAATATTTGCACTGTACCCTTTGTAAAGGTTTATTGAAGCTATAAGTGCAAAGGGACATATTTTTCCAAGTTCTGTAGTATGCCAGTGAATTTTTGCTTTTCAGGTTTATTTTTATTTTCAGCATTGGCACTGAAAAATAGAAACTTTTTGAGATCATGTAAAACTGATTGATGCTTTTGGTCATTTCAGGTCATACTTTCCAAGCTTTACTACTCTTTTAGGTTATTGGAGTTTGGGCCTGTTCCTGAGGTAATTGACCATCAACAAGGCTAAATTAAAATTAATCATCCAGTTTTGATTTCTCAAAATACCTGTAGGAAAGCTGAATATCGTTATGGACCCATTTCCCCTGTGCCAATATTTTAACATAGAGTTGGATTCTGCAAAGACTTTTATAGAAATTAGTATTTTGATCAAATTTGGCTGAGATTACTTTTTTAAAATCATGAAATATATACAAATTATAAGTATAAATGAACATGAAAAATCTCAATTACTGCATTTCTTGGGAGATGTATATACAACTTAGGCTGATCCTGGATGCCTGAACTTAGCCCTGATGTAACTCTGTGGGTTTTGTCTGCAGTAGTGTCTTGTTGGTTCTTTGAGAACTGTTTGATGACTGTAAATCAGTGTCCTCTGCACATGATGCATATCTTTGAAAAACTCCCCAGATCTGCAAGGATTTAACTCAGCCTTCCTTTTTTTTTTTGCAAAACATCTAGTTAGCCACCTTAAGTCAGTGTTGTGTGATATTCTGTCCATATAATAGATTATTGGAGATACTCCGTGTTAATTAAAATGTCTGGAAAAAATGCTAACATTTTTTCTATTATAAATGGTAGGTAGAATTGTATATTAATTGACTAATTTAGAATGTCAGGATGCTTTTTCCAAGCCAACCTTGTATTAATAGCAAGAATCCTTTTGCTGATAAAATGGTCTCCAATTACCACAGCTTGGGTTTTGTTGTACATTGAACAGAAGTCAACAAAACAAGTAAGAGAACCTGTCTAAATAAGGTACCATACTCATTAAAAACACAAAATTAATCATAGGATCAATGAAGAAGGCAATGCTACATCGAGTTTGTTTTTTTTCTTCCCCTTTTTAATCATAGAACAAAATAATGTTCCCTGAAAGGATCGGAACTATTATGTGGCACTCAATTATAAGGAGGTGAATAGGTCCCCAAGACGCTGTTTTATCAAAGGGGCAGGCTGGTGTTTACATGATGGCTGTTTGATTACAGACACCATCATTAATTGTGTGTGGCAGTGCTGCCCTGCAGCACAGACAGCAGGCAGGAGAGAGTCACCCTTCAAAAGAAGGCAATGGTTTCTGAGTCGTTATCAAGCTAAATGGCAAGCAGGAAGGCTGAACTTGTATGGATATATTTGAAGGGACTCTTGGGAGATCTGCAAGTGGAAGAAGATAATGCATTTTACCAACTGTTTAATTATGGTATGTTCCTAAGTACACTTGAATAGAATGCTGTATTTGCATTAGAAAAATGAGTGTTACAAGATGCGTTTGAGTATGTGGAAGGTCACCTAAGGGTGTTCAAACATGTATAAATGCACACATTGTGTGCTTGTATGGAACTTCATAGATATGGAAGAATTCCCACTGCCATCTACTGGGCTGAGGCCAGCAATGTTCTGCCCTATGGATGTGCTATAAACATCCAGTTTCTGGACAGTGACCTGTTTTCTGAGGCTCTGCCTGTCAGTTCCTGGCACTTCCTTTCCCACCTTGTCTCTCTCTCCCTGTGGACAGTGAGCACATCCTCAGATAGCCCAGGGTGTCAAAGCGCAGTTGAGGTCTAGATTGTGGTTGGAAACAAAATAGGCTGATCCTTGTTTCTCCTCCTTCTTCCTTTGGTGGCTTGGCATATTTCCGTCTCACACAGTTCAGTTTTCCTGGGTAGCACTTGCCTGAGGAAGGATGTGTGGAATTCAGCCTCCTAATGCAGAGAACAGCAAACCCCTGCCAGCCCTCTCCCATCCTGCTCAGGGACTTGTGAAGCAGGAAGCTCAGGCAGGAACAGAAAGGTACTTGATAAGCATCCTTGTTACTCCGTGCAATGTGAGCTCAACCTGGCTCCTGTGGTTAAAACCTAAAGCTAAAGTGGGATGTGAAAGTGAGGCTGGAAAAGGGAAGCCTCAGAGAAAGAGCTTTGCCTTTATAATTGACAAATAATGCGATAGGACTTCTTGACAATTAAGAATTGTTGCGAGGAGAGGGAGGTCCCCACATAAGGGGGCTGTGGGACCTTGTTTTCATGTGTTTCTCTTTCCTATTTAATGAACAAATTCTTTATCCTTTATTAGCCATTATAATTCATTTATTACCAAAAATAAATGGTAAATGACTAGAAAATTAAGTGATTCCTTGACTTCTGGCTGCAGTATTAAATGTTGCAACTTAAGAGTGTGCTTTGGGATTTTTAAAAGAAAAATCTAGGATCCTTTCAGCTTTATTAAAGGGCAAGCGATGGTGATTCTGTTCTTCATGGCTGCATTTTTGCATTTTAGAGGTTACTTGTTTTGTATGGTGTTTTAAGTTTGAAAACCAAAAAGACCTTAGATTTATAGGATTTTTTCTCTGTGGGAAAAAAGTCTTTGCTATTAGACACAACTCCAAAGCATTCCAGTTTTGCCTTTGGGGAACCCCTACAGCAGGCAGGGTTCTGGTCCTCTTTGGACACCAGATTTGCAGTCTTCATGCTTTGAGCCCATTTGAATCTGATTTCAAGGGCTCAGAGGTGTCTTTTCCACACGTCTTTAAGAGATTCTCTGAGTGCTGTCATTTGGGCAGAATTTGCACACTATGGATTGCATTGCCAGAAGGGAGGGGACTCACTGGCAGTCCTGAAGTAATGGCAAACTCTTTCCAGTCTGTTTAAAGATGGATCCTACTCTTCCACACACACTGAGGGAGAGCCTCGCCTGTGCTCTTTGATCTGGTCTTGCAAACCTCCTTCCTTGGCCTCGGGCTTCCCACCAGACCTGGTCAGCCAAGCCACAGCAATTGTTTCTCATGTGGTATTTATGAGTTTATCACTGTAGGATCTGATTGTCACATCTGCACAAACAGCTGCATTTGTCTTGCTGGTCTCTTTTTGAGATGTGATTTAGCTGCATCTTGACTGTACAGTGTCTAGCGTGTGCATGCCATGTGACTCACATGTTGCCTTTCTTGCTGTTCCTGTGAGTGCATCGAGGTTGGATTGATTGCCAGCTTTGTACAAGGAATTGTTGTCCCTTTTTTCAGCCAAGGCAGTAGTGCAGACCAGGCAGAGAGCTGGTGAGATGGCTTTGCTTCCCCACCGAGTGATGCAGTTTTGTTGTCTGTGGCTTGGGAGGGTGGTAGATGTATGTTCAATTTACAGTGTTACTGGGCTGCCTTTCCACCAAGGGGTAAATTAACATCAAACCTCTGCTCCTTTATTTAAGGTGACTCCTAAACATTTAGAGGTATTTCCCTTTTTTTCAGCATAAAATCAAAATGTTATCTTTGCCCTTACAGCTTTTGCCATAATCCACATATAAATGAGGTGATAAAAAGTAAGGATTAAATAAATCTTTGCTAATACTTTTTGATTGGCTTAATCAATAATTAATCATCTCTTAGATGAGGCTGTAGCTTTTGGAGTAGATATAATTGGATTAACCGCTGAGCGGCCTTTGGAGCTTTGAAGAGATTAAAATGGCTGTAAATCCTGTAATTAAACTGCCACAAACAAAAGCAATAGTATTAGAATCAGTCAGCTATTTTCAAATGAATCAGCAAGTCCTTAACACACCCCTAGTAGTGGTGTAGGCAGAGTCTGTTCTCTTAACTGATTTATTTCCTTCAACAAGATGAATATGTATCAAATCATTGTTTTAATTGCTTGGGCATATATTAGCCAGAATGGCAAATGAAATTTTAGGAGGAACTGGCTGTTAGAGAACTCTCAGAAGAAAAGCTAGTTTATGTATCCAAAACAGTGGACCTGCTCCTTGTCTTGAGCTTATTAGGCACTGACTTTTCATGGTGTCTTTAATTGGCTAAGTAGGTTTGGCCTACATGAATGAAGTCTTTATCTGTCCTGCTCTTCCCCTCCCACCTATTTGGGAAGACTTTTTGTGCTTTTTTCTTCAAAACAGAGGGCTTTAGCAGGAATAACTTCCTTTTAAAGGCTCGTTATGTACCAAAGCATATACTGTATGTGACTGTATTATACACATGGGAATTGATATGTGTGCACATGCTAATATGGATTCTTTTTTTCAATCCCTCACAGAGATGAGCTCATAAAGCCAATGGGAGTGCGGCCGGATGGGACAATGGCTCCTTTGGAGGAAGCAGTCAGCCAGTACCATACCAGCATCCCAGAGAGCTCAGATTCAGACTAAGGCATCACCTGCTTTACTCTCAGTTCTCCTCTAATCCACACTTCTCCTTAGAGCCACATCTTTTATCCTCACATTAGCCAGCATCACTTTAACTGTTCTATTATTGGCATATTTAAATGATGGGTCCTGTGCTGTAATGTCTGAATTTTTATTATGTCTGTTTAGAGAACATATCAATTTATTAGTTTATGATCTTTATTATTTTAAAATTAAATGTGTTTTAAAAGGATAAAAAGTGAAAGCCTACAGTGTAAAATAAAGCCCACTTTCATTTTCCAGAGTCCTGTTTTCTGAACTCTGTAGGTTTTCCCATTCTTGATAACCTTTTGTATTGTCTTGCCAGTCTTCCTGTTTATATAATTGTATTGATGAAGTGTGTTTACTTAATGGCATAAGGAGCAAAGGGTGTTTAGACTTAGAAGTCTGATTGATCTTGCGAGGCTGCTTTAGCTGGCATTGAGCAGTGATTTCAAAGCTCCTGTTTTTGAAGTGCCCTGGGGTTTCTTACTGCTACAAACTTCTCCAGTTAAGCTGCTGCTTAAGTTTTTAACAATGTGTCAGTGACAAACTGCTTCTAAAACTGCCTTTAAATTGGGAAACAAGATGATGGATTTTGTATGTCTTCCCTCCCTCCCTGGTTAAGACCACACGAATATACCTCCTCCTCCCCTCTTTGGTTAAGTAAAAACATCCCTATTGAAAATGGTGTTCAAGAATTGCACTTAAATGATGCCATGAATGGGAGGGGACTGGAGTGCATGTGCCAATGTTTCACTGAATTGGGGCCTGCTTTTGGAGATTAACTGCTATCCCTCACTTGAAGGGAAGTCAAACTAATTAACAAAGAAATATTTCCTCTTAGAGAGAACTTAGGAAGCAATGGAATAGAGAATGGGAGGGTGGAAAGGAGAAGAAAGCGTCACTTTTAATTCTGTACTCTTTAAAAACAATGATTAAAGTTTTAGGCGTGCTGCACTGATGTTTTTGCCTCTTTGCCTGCTTGGTTTCTTTCTGTGTTTCTCCCATGAATTACATGAAGAATAATCCATGCCCTAGTTTTGAATTCTGTATTTTGTGCAGCTTAAACATGCCATTCACTGGGAATGTTTCAGAGGATGGTGTTGGTTCTCCAGTTTGTTTCCTCTGACTTGACACTGGTTCTCTGAACTAAGGAAGTTGGTGTTCAAAGACCCTGTAAAGGGGGATTTTGTATGAAATTGTGCTGTGGTTGCTTATGTGAGGAGCTTCTACAGATGATCTTAGTCTTCCAAAAGGACTGAAAAGAAAAAAGTAATGCATTGCTGTCCTCTCAGTGGTGCAGTTTGTGTTTCCAAAGGACACTGCCCAGCCACAGCAATGTTTTTCTTGGTACGTATGTAATATGTTATGTCATACCTCTTCTTTATGACTCCAAAAGTGGAAGGGACCAATTGTCCAAGAGCAAGAAATGTGCTTGGCTGCATCTAAGCTGGGTCTCAAAAATGTAATTCTGGGTTTAGCATCATGCACTGACTACTCTGAGCCCAGCACAGGCAAGTATTGTGTACCCTACAGGTGCAAAGAATTTGTGATCCCTCCCCGAGGAGCAAAACTTCCCTGGTGCTGTTAATAAGGAACTGTCTTGTGTCAGCTGGGGCTGGGGAGGGAGTTGTTTCAGTCGTGGGCTTCTTGCTGTTGAGCACTAAGTACAGAGCATGAAAAAGAGCAAAATCTCAATTGCTGCTTTAGAATATGCTCCTACAATTAGCTGGCTAAAGAGATTAATAAAACAATAATGGCTCCAGGGACATTGTTACAAGCAGTATAGCACGAGGCTCTTGTGCTCTGCCTCCTGTCATTTGCCACAGGGCAGCAACATTTGCACTAACTAGTTCTGTTTAGTTTATCTTGGAAAACAGATGCTTGTGGAAGGTTCTACAGACATGGATGCTGCTTCAATTAAAAATAAAAAAGTGAAGACCAAGCATAGGCCTGAATCCTCCAGCTCAAGAGTGGCTGTCATAGCTGGGTTGCCTGTAGTGCAGGTAAATGTAGATAAATGAACAACTTGCACTAGTGCAAGAGTAGCTCTTGTTCCAAAGGGATAGTTTGTGGAAAGGCTGCTGCAGACTTTTTGGCTTGTCTTTGCAATGTAACATAGGTCCAGCCTTAGCTGCACTGGCTGGAGATCTGGGAATATCTTGGGACAAAGGTCCTTCAAATCAGCAATGCCTCTGCTTCCTTTTGTGCTGGCTGGTGTTTTCAGAGTAACACAGCACGTGGTAGGATTTCTCTTGGCTGGGAGTCTGGAGAATAGTGAGGTTAAAAAAAGGAACTACCTGGAATTTTTTATGGACTGTCAAATATTGCTCCTGAATTTATTTTCAAAGTTGAACCTCCAAAACCGGAGGCTTGGGCAGCTGAGTCTTGCTTAAACTGGCAAATTGGGCAGTGTCGGGAAGGGTCTCTAAGTGAAATGTCTCATTTT
Source organism: Hypocryptadius cinnamomeus (assembly GCA_013400635.1). Taxonomy (NCBI): domain Eukaryota; kingdom Metazoa; phylum Chordata; class Aves; order Passeriformes; family Zosteropidae; genus Hypocryptadius; species Hypocryptadius cinnamomeus. The sequence continues at coordinate 63,117 of VYZP01035304.1, read as the reverse complement.
ACTCCCTTCTGAGTAAAATGTCAATAAGTTTTCTAGTGGTGACCATAAAGGTGTTACCCAGTGGGTTTTGAGGACATGTACCTTTCAATCCCAAAAAGTCTTCCACAGTCAGTCCCAGACCCAAAAGCTCATGTTTCAGTCTTTACTTTGGCATCAATAGTCCAAAGCAACACAGTTCTCATTAAAGTTCATCAATTATTTGAAAGCTTTGCTTCTCTTTGTTTCCCATTAGAGTTATGAAACAAAAGATGATGGGAAATTGCTGAAATTTGTCAAAATACTTTGTTCTTTTGTAAAATAATACAGACATATTTGTTTAGATGTTTGTGAAAACTTCCTGGCAGGTATTCCCAAATGCTAATTGAAATTTCATGTGCCCCAAAAGTGGTTTTCAGGAAAAAGGGTCATTTACAATCTGTTAAAAATGTTGTGATATAATTACCAGAAGTTTAAAGAAATTTGCCAAAGAGGAAAACCAGATCAGCTTTGATGTTTTGAGTGTCCAACATTGCTGTATGTGTGTGTGTGATTTTTTTACCCTGTATCTTGAATTTTTCCAAGTACCTGAAAATCTGCAAAGGCTTAAAAAAAGCCCAAAAACCCCAAACAAAAACCAAAAAACCCAGAACAACCAGGCAATAGCATATTTTTCTTACAGTTCTTCAAATTGTAAATTTCCCATACCTGGGTGAAAAATCAGTTGTCAAAGGTGGCTTTAAGGAAGAGAACATTACAATGAAGCTGTAGCATTAGTGGGTTGCTAAGCACCGTTGTCAGAAAGAGGAAAGTAAACCCCGAAGTACACAAGATTGCAAATCTCCTGAAGGAGCATTCCACAACATTGTACTTCAACATATTACCACGAAACAGCTAATAAAATCCTGTGCTTTAATAAGGCTGCCTGTGAAAAGACTCTTCCACTGTTCAAACAGTTGAGAGCCAGACTTTGCTGGTCTTTGAGCAGCAAGTTAAACAGCTGCCCAGCTCAGATCCTTTTCTGGTCAAGCATGGAAAAGCAGTGATTTAGTAGTAGTGCAAAGATGTGGCTGATCTTTAGACAGGAAAAAAAAAACAAAACAAAACTATTTAATCCTACAAATGAAAATTCTTCTTGCATTAACGTCTTAGTTACTTGCATGGACCTGGCCCTTATGGAACGTGTTAGGGACCGTTTGTTCTCCACTCAAAAGCTTTTGCTTGTCCTGAAATTGTTTCTCTCCAAAATATGTGTCGCTCTGGTGATGCAATATTTAGACCGGGAGTTTTGCGGCACGTCGATGTCCTTTTGGCTTTTCCATGGATCCTCCAGCTGTGCCTGGAAAGCAGCTCCCTCAGCACGGGAGGAAGAGCCTGGGAGAGAGGGTTGGAAGTCGTCCCTAGCGGTGCCAGCCTGGGGTGAGCCGGGCCTGGGAGCCCATCCCGCCTCCCCTGCTGCCGGAGGGAAGCAGGGCAGGCATGAGGCTGCCGGGAGGCCCAGGTGGGTATGAGGTGAGGGAAAAGGTGGTGACTGTAGTAAAGCTGAGTGTTTGTCAGGGCTCTTCCTCTTACCACAGCTATGCAGGTGAGTCCTGTCAATCCTCTGCTTTTCCCTGTTGCTGTGGAAGGCTGTGCCTGCCTCAGGTTATTGCCCTCGGTTCAGGCCTCAGTGGCGCTGTGGGTGCTGCAGTCAGTCCCTCACGGGGAGGTGCCCGTGCTGCTGGGCCTTGCTGGCCTCCCTGAGAGCAAGCCCCTCTTCTGGCTCTGTGTGAGTGAGGACCAGGGGGTCCCGCAGGAACGGACCCAACTAATTTCTTGGGAAGGAGGTAGGAGCAGCCCTGTCTTCTCTGGGCAGCATTGGAGCCACTTTCAATTCTGCCATGAGACAGCTCTGAGGGCCAGGCTGACCTGCAGCTGCTGCTGCGCCAGTGGCCTCTGGCCAGGCTCGAGGACAGCGAATGCAGTTTGTCAGGTAGGGAAAAAAACCCAAACCCCAAATCTGACCATTGCCACAAGCAGTCCTACAGCACCATCTGACAGCACGAGGGTCAGCTCAGCTCTCTGTCCTGGCTGGGAGCAACAGGGTCCAACAGGACCAGGTAAGTTCCTCGAGCATCCCGGCTTTCTCCAGAGCAGGCGAGAGCACAGATCACTGAGCTGCTGATGTGCCTGGGAATCGATCCCTCCGACAGCATGCCAATCTCTGTGGGGTACCTAGGCAGGCTTTTAGAGGTTGGTGGGGAAGGAATTATTCAGACCACCCATCTTCGCTGGCTAAATTATCCGAGTAGTCTCTTCTAACTCCTTTTCCAGTCACGGATGAGAGAGAGGACAATTCAGAGTAAGGCTCATTTGGGTGCACTGAATGACCCTCTGCAGGAGCTTTGCTTTCCCTCCCTCGACTACAGAGGGAGCCTGGGGAGACCAGCTGGTTACATTTAACTGCTAAATTGGTTGCCAAAAGATGGGTGGTGAGAATTCCTTCCAGTTTCCCCTTTGCCATGGACCACACTCTTCCCACAGCAGGATGCTCGCTTGCTCTCTCCTGCAAATTTGGAAATTGCTCAGTGCAGTGGGACACAGGCCCCTAGGAGCCACCACAAGACAAAGGCTGTATCACATCTCTTGGCAGGTACTGTATAACGCTGTGTGCAGGATTTCATGGGCTTCCTGCTTAAACAGGTTCTTTAAAGCAGCTTTGCTTTTGGGAGCCTGTTTAACAACTTGCCTTGGTATAAGACGAGTTTTACACACGTTCTGAAATTTGAAAACCCAAGTGAATCCTCTAGCAAAAATTGTAACTGGAGAGGGAAAGATAACAGAAAAGACTTCTAAGTTCACTCCAGATGTAAAAAATGGAGAGGAAGGTGAAGCTGTTCAAAATAAACCCTGCTGAGATTGCCCCTTCCTCTTTGCCTGATAAACCCATTACAAATTGAAAGAAAAGCAGCCGAGATCGTCAGGCTTCAGGACATCCATTAGCCCTCTTTTACATTTTAGAGCTTGTAACAGATGCTGACTGTGGGTGTTAGTCCTTGTCTAATCAAAAAGCCCAATTCTTCACTCTAGAAACTTAAAATACAAGTTTCTGCCAACAAGAATTCAAACTTGAACCTAAACTACCAGGATTCTCAGGCTCCATGATTATTTTATGCTCAAGAAGTGAGTTTGCCTGGTAAATCACAGTGCTGTGGCACATCACACTTCCAAAGGCATTAGAAAATAATAGTAGTTTATTAGTGTTTTTTTTCCTTTTTGAGAAGAGACTAGTGACTGTCTAGATTCCCTCCTGTTTTCTCAGTCCCCAAATGTTCATAACACCCTGTTGGGGAGGAATAATTCCCATCCAAGTTGTAAAACACACTTATAAGTAGATGGGAAAAGCATGAACAGTGCTGTAAAGAAAACAAAACCGCCAGGAACAAGATCTTATTTTGCATGCTTCTCACTGTTGTATTTTTGTCCCAATTAGCATATTTTAAAGACAAGCCTTTTTTAAAAAAAAAAATTCTGCTATCTGCCTGGACTGTTCTCAAGCTTTGAACTTTTCCATCCTTTCTATTGATTATGGCCAAGTGACCCATATTTAAAAAGCATTTACAATAAAATTATAGCACTTTCTTTTGTGCTGCCGGCTTTCCCAGTGAAAAGCTAAAATGTTTTAAAATTGTCACTTTTTGACAGAGGTAATGGCTGTAATATATTTAGTCTCTTCCCCCTTGTTGTGCTTAAAATGGCTATGCTAATAAAGGGCACAGCTGTCGATACTTTATGGCCTGCTGGGGGGAAGAGGGGGAACGAAGGCAAAAAACAGATTGACTGTGTGTCAACAAATGCAGCTGGGAAAGAAAAAAAGAAGCCCCTTGAAGGCCCCTGCAACTTAAAGTCCAAGATAAATGATGTCCCTATGCTTTAAAAAAAAAAATGTAGGTTGGAATTCAATAAAGGGGAACTGAAAAGGAAACTGCTTAAAACTGAAAGCCTTTTCTCTGCCTCTAGACAGCTTACAAGAGAAATGAGCAAAACTGACCACAGAAAGAGGGTGAGCAGCCAAGAAAGAAAACAAAAGCCTATCCTGGAAAATATATTGCATCAAAGAATTATCTGAAGTGCACTGCGGCCGGCGGGCGGAGCGCGTACAGTTTGATGGAGATGCAACAACTTTTACACGCCGCCGCCTTTGGGGGAGCAGGCAGCTTTGTGCCAGGGAGGGAAAAGGGGAGCTGGAATTATTCATATCACAGCAGTGAGAGTGGCACACAAGGGCAGCGGGGTGATGGTGGATGTTCTTCCCTGGGGAGCCGGGCTGGGCTGTGCCCATGGCTTGTGCTCGGCCAGTGAGACTCACAGCTTGGGGCTGCCGCTGAGGCAAGGAGAGAGCAACAGCAGGGCTGGAAGGGGTGCAGGGATGGGCAGCTGGAATTAATGCAGTGAGGAAATGGCAATATTGGGTGCAAACCTGCAAGAATCAGGCGGTTTTCATTCCCCAGGTCACGAGGCAGCTGGTTTGCATGGAGGCAAACTCCTAACAAAGTAACAAGTGGCAGGGAGCCATTTGTTCATTGTCATTTCTTGGACAATTATGGGAGATGAGGGGAGTTTTTCCCAGCCTAAGGCAAAACGCCTCTGTAAGTGTGGCTTGTGTTTCCCAGAGGTGTCCTGAGAGCATGGCCTGGCTGCACCAGTGCCACCAGAGCTGCTGCATCCACCTGCTGAGAACCAGGGTCCCGGCATTCCCACTGCCTGTTCTGGGCCTGGAAAAAGGCCTCCTGGAAAATAAGCCCTTGGCAGCAGGCGAGGCCAGGAGGGCTGGTGAGCCTGCAAATTACCTCTGCTTCTGCAGTGGAAGGAGATGCAGTCTGGGGTGGGATATCCTGCTTTGAGGAACTATCTACTCTTCTCTTTCACTTTCCCACTTCTGTCATCCCTTACTCCCATCACTTTTTTTAAAATTTTTTAAATTTATTTTTCATTCAAGGCCTTTTTTTCCTGCTGTGCTGTTCCCATTCAAGAACATCTGGAAAAGGTAGTCAAATGGAAAAAAAGAGTTATCTGTTTTCTCAGTTCCTCAATTTTTGCATCTGTGTATGTATTCCCTTTAACCTTTGCAAATTCTGTAAAAATGGGAGGAAGAAAAAATAAGTAACTGAAGACAAGGTAAAATCAGGAAATTGAAAAAAATCCTGACATTAAATGGAGCAATCATTTCAAATTTTTACTAAAGCAGCAGGACATTAAAATGTCATAGAAAGTTCTCATTTCCTTCTGTAATTGTTTGAAAGAGTTTTAAAGACCATGATTTTTACTGTTCTTGCTAGATTTCACATGGTAAAACTCCTGTACCATTAGAGATCAATACCTCCCAGTGATGCTGTGTTTCTGGGATGACCAGTTTGGCTTTGGTTTTCTCCAGAGAAGAGTAGAATTCGGTATGGCTGATGTGCTGTATCCACAGTTTTTCAGTTTTTTCAGGAAAAACTGAAAGGTTGCTGTGCCCAAGGACAGAAGAGTTAAGAGATTCCCCCACCCACAACTAGGACTTACTTTGGGAAGCAAACCTTCCCTATGACAGTGACTCATTGTGTGAATCCCACTGCTTCTTTGTAGTTGACAGCTGGAAAAAAATGGAGAAAAAGAAGAGAGAAATACCTGAACTGTGAGGGTGGGGTACGACAGGTGTGTTCACTGGTGTGGGTTGGGGTGATTCCACAGGCAAAGGCTCCCTGCAGCTGGGCTGAAGGTGGGAGCACATGAGCTCTGCTGGACTGAGAGGTCATGTTATGAGGAGTAACGCTCAGGCTGGTGTGGCACATGTAGCACGACTGTGAAGGAACTCAGCAGTGTCTGAGCTGCTGTTGGAGAACATTCCAAGGAAAATGTCCAACACAGTTCTGTAAGACCTGTACCTCTGATTTGGGAAACAAAGGGGCTGGAGATATCACAGAGCTGGTGTGTGGTGGTCAAAGCCAACAAGTCTCTGCACAGGGAGTGTGTGAAAGTGCCACTTGCAACAAGGAGATTGGTCCCTCTGTACAGGGCTGGAGAGACCATGGCCGTGGCAGCTCCCTGCCCATAACCCACGGATCTGTAGAGGCCTGGAAAACCCAGGGAGATGATTTATGACTGTGGTGCTCAGCACGCTCAGGGGAAGGCTGAGAGGAAGCTGTGTGGGAGCCAGAGCAGATGGGTTTTTGTAACTTTTTCTTTGCAGACCAGCACAATTTTCTAGGGGAGATGCAAGTCCGGGATAGTGACTGTTGAGCTCACAGACTTGCTTTGTTTAATTATAATTTGCAAACTGTTTTATAGGGGCCTGGAGACCCTAAGAACCACCAAGAGCCAGAGGCTGACAACCACCAAATATCTCTGTAGGAAGAAGGTATGTAAAACTTTCATTTATTTAATGGAGCTGAAAAATGCTCAAAATAGTATTTCATGTGCATAATTGGGCATTGAAGTGATAGACTGTGACCTCTGGTGGACTTTGCTGTCATCTGAAGCTCTTTGGTTGGTCAACTCACTTTTGAACCTGGGTAGCCCTGTCTGCTGCTGCCATTGGTGTTCCATGTGCTGTGAGGGGTCTGGAGACCCTCAAAATGTCTGTGCTTTTGACCAGAGACTTCTAATGCAGGTTTTCATGTTAAAGCCTTTCACATATGGTGTCTCCCACAGTCCTTCTAAATAAAAAAATCTCAGCAAGCAGCAGGTGAAACTTTATCTCTCATTTTTAATATTTATTTTATAATTTTGGGTACCTTTGGATGTTGTCCTCATTTCTGGGTCTGTCAGTTTTAGTTAAGATTGTCAGTATATTGTGTCTCAGCCAGAGCCTGACCTTTGGGGCTGGTGTTAGTTCTCTTATTTTCAACATACATGGTGTGTGGGTGCCTCTGCCTCCCTGCAGGCCCTGCTGCTCTCTGCTAGTCTCCTTCCGCTGCATGTGGCTTCTCAGAGGTGTCAAGTCACCTAAAATTTAACTAAAGGAGCCAGGGACAGGGGATGGAAGGGTTCAAATGTGCCATTTGCCTTTAGAAAATGGGAAATAGGGTTTGGGATCAAGCTGGTAGCTTATGTGCTATCATGATATGGGCACAGATTTGTAGGAAATGGGTTTTGCTTGTTCTTGTGTGCAGGGGCAGAGGGTCTTTTTCAACAGTTCCTTTGGTAATTGTTTCATCCCTCTAATAACACCAGCACTGTGTGGAAGCACATGGGTGTTCCCATCCTTTCTCTGTGTACCTTCCAGTGGTTTTAAACCTGCTGGCCAGTTTAAAATGCATCTGTCAGCACAGTGAGGATGTCAGAGATACAGCAACCCCACGTTTAATAAAAATCTGTGCCCTAGAAGAAAATGGAGGTGCAAAATAGGCTCCCTCCAAGGGAAAGGCTCCAGTACACGATTGCAGTTTGCTGGAGAATTTCCCATGCAAATACCCCAGCTCAGCCAGCCCCCAGGTCCCCATAAGACAAACATCTGCAGGAGGCCAGATGTTAACCCTTCCAATGCACCACAGTAGGTTTTCTCTACTTCCTCCCTGCTCCTTTTCATCTCCCTTCTCTCCCACAAAGACAGTCACTGGCTTTACCTTGCCAGATCATGTTTAGAGCTGCTTAGAGGACATCTGGGGGATGTGCTAGAGCTCAGGGCTGCACCTAAGGCAGGCATCTCCTGGCTTCTTTGCTTTAGAAAGCAGGTCAGCCTACCCAGGAGACTTGTCTTGGGAGGAATCACTCATCCTCCAGGGCTTCCCATTTCTACACTGACTCCAGAGCAACCTGCAGCAGATCACAGACCCGTTTTTCTGGCAATCAAACCCTCGAGTTTAATTTTAATACTGCCTCTAACTCTGGTAGTTAGATCCTCAGGCCTGCTCCCAGCAGATATTTTTCCAGGTGAACAAGGAGGGCTGTTCTGCCCCGCTGCAAACCCTGAGCTGCTTGGTGAGGTGTGAGGTGCTGCAATCAAGGAGCCCAGAGTGACTGTGCCACCCTTGCCATGGTCACCCCGTGTTTCCAGCTGGGAAGGGAGCTCCCATACACAGGAACCTGAGAGAGATACACACATGCATGCACATGTCGGTGCCCAGGTCTATTTTTAGCTCTGCTGCCAGTCCTTCAGAGCAAGATATGAGATGGCTGAGAGGGATTTGGTCCAGACTTGTGTCTCTGCCACAAAGCCAGGCTGTGAATCAATGCTGGGCAGGCTCTTCCATCCTCAGCTTGTCCTTAGATGGGGACAGAGCAGCTGCAGGAACTGCAGCGTGCAGTTCTGAAAATACCTTCTTCTTGCAGACCCTTGTATTGCCCCAAAGGAATCTGAGCAGATTGTCAAGGGAGGATGTTACAGTGCAGGATCCCAGAATTGTGAAAGGATTTAATCCAAACATTTGAAGGAGTCAGCCAGTTGGATCCTGACAGAGGGACATTGGTGCAAAGCCCTTGCTGGGTCTCTGATGCTCAGAAATCTTCCTAACAATCCCTATGTCATGAGTGTTTTGGTGAGGAACTATATAAAAATACCAAAAGTATGTTATGCAATAAGGTGTTTGGGGTCACAGGGGAGACCTTGCAAATCTAGCCATGAGGCATTTGTATGTAAAAACCCCCAAAATTAAAAAAAAAAATGTAGCTTCTTTCAGCTGCAACCTAAACTTTGTGCTGAGTTAAATCTCCCCCACCCTGGGCTGATCCCTGTAGCCCCTCCAGGGTTTTCAATGCATCTAACAATGAAAGTGAAATCCAATCCCATCCAATTAGAGGAAAATGAATGGCTCATCTACAATAAATGGGCTCTGAATAACAATAAGCCAACAAGAGAGCAATGAACTGGAGACAGAGTACAATCTTCCTGAATGTTAATCGACAACTAACTCCACAAGCTTCTTAGAGGTGGAAAGAATTGGAGGAAAATAGATTAGGGAGGCTTTAGAGCACATTGCCTTTTAACTGCTTAGGCCTCACATTTTTACCTAAATACAAGAATGTTTCTAATGCTGCCTTTTGCAGGGTGAAGGGTGTGTGTGTGTGTGTGTGTGATGGGGTGTTAGTTCTCAAAGTTAAATGTTTTCAAATAATTTATGATTTGACATGGTAGGTCCTACTGTATTATATGATTGTTTCACTTATTCAGAAGGCCATTTTTAAAATTACAAAGTAAAACAGCAGAAGCCTTGGAAAGTGCTTTTTGTAGATCTGAAGAATGGGGCTGAATGAATCCAGGAACTAGCCTGAGACTGAAAAGAAGCTGGAGAGGTAAAAGGATAAGGAAAACCCTGCATTTCAGTGGTTGAAGTGCTTTCTGTACCCCCAACTCCCTGGTGCTGCTCGTTGGTCCCCCCTAGACACCTTTTCACCATGTCAGGGCCTGAAACACCTGCAGAGCAGCTCAGGTGGTGCTTTCCACCACCCTCAGCCCCACAACTACTTTTTGTAAAGACAGGGAAGATGCCAGGTGTCCTGACCCATCACTAAGAAGATCCCACACTGACATCACTAAGAAGATCCCACAGCTACGCAGGCTCCATATTCAAGTCAACAAGGTCTCACCCAGCTGAGCTGTGTTGCCCATCCTCTCTGCTCAGCCTATTAAATCCCTAATAACCTCTGGGTTTTTATCACCTCCAGACAGGCAGAGATCTTATTTAGCTTGCCCAGCACTACCATCCCCTCCTGCTTGCCCTCATCCACAGGAGCCAGCTCAAAGGCCACAGAGACCAGGTGAGAGAAAACTCACCTCACTGCAGGCTGGGCACCCAGCTCAGCTGTGGGGGTGGAGGGTTCATCCTCTGGAAGGCAAAGTTCCCCAGCACTGGTGCTGCCACAAAAGATGGTGTGGAGAGTTCCATGCAGAAAACAGAACGGAGTAACTTTTAAGGTGAATGATGTTTTAAGTTGTATCTTTATAATTTATTTGATTAGCAGGGTTTCATGTGTTGCATTTTTTATCACAAAGGTCTTTCCAGAAGCAGCTGCTAATTTGCTGTTTTGTGGTCTAAAAAGCTGGCAAACAGGTCCATAGGAAACCAAACTCTGTCCTTTCTCTGCAAGATGGGAACAAAGAGAGGAGCCATATCTCCCTTTCCCTCTCCTGATCTGCTGTACAAGCAAAGGGTCACTTATAGTCTTTCAGAGCAGTAAGAATTAGATAGTCATATAGATAAGCTATTAAGTAATATGCATGCAGAGCTAAAGGGGATTTGGAAAGGAGAATTATTAATTTGTAAATTAAATTACAATTTTGTCTCAGCGGCATTAAAATAAATTTCCAAAGACCATTGTCTGCTTGAACAAAGAAAGAAAAGGAACTGTTAGAAGCAGTTTACACAACTCAGATACGAGGGGTTGTGTGTGTAAATAAGACCAGTATTGGTACTCAGCATGAGAACATATTTGCTGCAGTGTGTCAGGCATGCTCTAGCCAGAACTTGGGAATAACAACACACCCTGCTAAAGCTTAGCATAGAGAGCAAGAGATGCCGAGGGGAATTTCAAATTTCACAAATGCAATTTTTCTAAAACCTTACTTGAACTGTGGGACAGGATAAGGCAGTGGCCGATGGAAATGCCTGGGTTTGGCCATTTTGAGCCAAAATACTGTTCCTTTCCCTTTCAGCATCCTCAAAGCACCATCATTCTTCCCCCATCTTGCCTCATTCCCTTAGCAGTAAACACGGAGCTTTTGCTGGAGTCTCCCACCTTGTTTTGTTTCTTGGCTTTGGCTGCTGCTAACTGCAAAAGTGATTCTTTGATTAGTTGGGGATTTTCAATGCAAGAGGCTTCTTCTGCAAGTCCTGGGAAAAGTTAGGAGTGCTTTGCTCCCCAGAAAAGGTGCAATATAACATTTAGACCAGACCCAGGCACCTTAGGAAGCATTAAAAACCTTAGCACTTTAGCATTATTGTGCAAAACTGCATGGCTTTGTGCTCATTGTATGACAAAAAGGGAATGGCACCAACAGGTTAAATTGTTGTTCTCTAAAACCAGATTAGGGTAACTCAGTTTACCCCAAAGAGCAGCATCTGTTCCTCATGGCTGTGCCTGTTGGGACAGAGGTACTGCTTTTGTAACTACTGCTGCTCATTGTGGGGTGTCACACTGCAGCTACAAGGTAAGGACAATTAGGTAAGGACAACTCTGATGAAAAAAAACCAATAATCTGTGAGAGTTTCAGAGCAGTCATTATCATTTAGAAGAGCAATATCCTGTGAGAACAAATTCCCTTTTCATAGGTGCTCATCATATTTTCATTTTTTGGCAGAGCCAGCTCCACTTGCTCCTGTGACTATAACACCTCCAAAGCACTGTGGCCCAAGGGCTGATGTCCATTTTCTTTTGGCACTGGACTGCCTCTCCCAAGAGGATCTGCACCAGGATCTCAGAGGAGGCTCCTGCCCCTGCTTCACACAGTGGGCAGCTGAGATGCCCAATGGACAGACAACCTTCTCTCAGCCTGGAGTGCTTCCCCACTGGTGACTTCAGCATCAGCCCTGGGGTAAGGTTGGCTGTGGTTTGGAGGCTTAGGGCTGTGTTCATCTCCCTGTGACCTCTGAGTGGCAGCCTGGCCTGCAGCAAGCTGGCTGTGACATTGGCAGAAAAGCACTTAGCACTCGCTTACAGCATAAAGCTTAGCCTTGCTGGGATACAGAGAGAGCTCTGCTGAGATCTGTGCTTGCGGGATTGATGTTTCCTGTCATATTTGTATTCCCAACCTGCTGAAGAGGCTGATGCCCAGAGCAGAGAGTAAGGCCAGCACTGTCCTGGCACTCTCACAGGGCTGCTCCCCCTGGAACAAAGCGCTGTTTGAGACTGGCTTGGGCGGCCCATGGCTCCCTGTGGGGATCTTATCCATTTCAGAGAAAAATCTGGCAAATTTTTGCCTTTTATGTCTTGACATTTGTGACTGTTCCCATGTCAGGAGGGGTAAGTCAGGGACAGAATGAGTCAGGTCCTGCAGCTCCCAGCACAGTGCTATGGCCAGATACCTTTCTCTTGATAAGATTTCTGGATGTTGCATAATTTGTGCATTAATAATTAATAACTAACTCCTCCTATGTGAACCTGCTTTTGCTTTCCTCTGTTGTTGATTGGGAAATCAAACTGGGTGAAAAAGCATTATAAATAAGGTAAAAATTGTGCTTGGGTAGCTCTTGGAAGAGATGGATGCTCAGATGATTTTTCTAATACTGACATGAACACTTCTACTGACACCAGGAATATCAGTAGTCTGAAAGGGAGCACTTACTGAGATGCATACTGCTTGCTAAGTAATACTTAGAAAGCAAAGGATCTGTTTTAGAACAACACTGGTCTGGATGGGGGCTTTCTGTGCTGAACGGCGTTGTACACATGGAAACAAAAGGGGCCTTATGAGGATAGGAGATACTGCTCTACCATGAGAGCAGTTGTACCTGTCATGGCATCTATGCCCAGGAAAGGGCAGGGTTTAACATTTCTCACTTGAGTTATCCCTCTGAAAAAATGGAAGCAAATTTCTGTCTCTGATTCCCACAGGGCTTTACAAAGGGAGCCAAGGCTCAGGCCAGAGATGTCCCTTTAGGTGAGGTGTAAAACAGTCCTTGCAGTGCCCAGCTCCTTTTTTAACTTCAGGCACTCACCATCTCCCACACTTATCCTATAAACCCGTGTTGTTTAGAGTCAGATTTATTGCTTAAACCCGTGTTGTTTAGAGTCAGATTTATTGCTGATACTGTCTTTCAAAGTCTCTTGGTAAACCTATCTGCAATCAGCTCACTTTTATTTGCGTGACTGACTCTATCAACAGTGGCAGACACTTCTTCCCTTGGATCTTGTAGGGGAGTTCAGCATCTATATCCAGTGTGTCCATCCCCCTCCCAAAATTCAGGAACTACCATAATGCTGTAACACTCCTACAGCACCACCGTCAGCAGGAAGTTCAAACTCAGCTTTTCTAACGTGTAGCTCTCTGCTGCATCTTTATTAGCTGTAGCACTGAAGGAAGGAACACCTCAGATCTTCATGTGCACCTTTTCTCTGCTCATTTTGCCCGAAAAGAGAGATTTTAGAATATCTTTGTTCTGGGGCAGACAGAATTAATCTGCAAGCTGCTGCTGCCCTCTCCACTTTCTGAGGTGCTGCAGGCCTGCCACATCCTTAGAGGCTGCCAGAGCATAGCACAGTTCATTTGAATTTGAATGAAGTACTGAACTTTATTTTGAGGCCTAAAATTCAAATCAGAATGCGATGAGCGCACGCCTGGAGGATGTGCATTTTAAAAAGAGCCTCTGAGCTCTTTTTTTAGAGCAGTCCATGTTTCCCCTCTCTCTGGTTTTATCATGTGGAGAGCAAATACTGAAGAATACCCCAAACCTCTGCATTAAAACGTTTTCCAAAACATGGACCTAACTGAAAGATTTTCACTGGCATTTTTCTCTGAAAGGGAAAAAGTGACTCCTTATACAATAAATCCTTGTTTCTTTTTCATCAGAATAAAATTTTGGTTAACTCAGAGAGGCTACCCTAAATATCTTAGGTTCAAGAAAAGAAAGAAAAATAAAGGGGGACCCCTCCTCCACCCCCGCAAAACAGTAAAGTTTAATCCCAACTAGGATTTTGACAATTTGGGCAGAGCTACGTTATTTTGGAAACACTGTCAAATTTTCAGTCAAAACTGAAAATTTTCTCAAAGTTTGCGATAGGAAAATGGCTGCCACATTTAGTGGGTGCCACAAAAAATCCCCAATAGCTCATTAGAGAGAGAGAAAAACAACCAGTCTGTCCCTGGAGTTATCCAGGGCTCCAAATTGGCAAGACTCACCAGGTAATCCTTTTTCAGCAGAGGTATGCAGAGAAACTATCAAGACAATCCAAGGATAACAAAAACATTAATTATAGGCTTTGTCTTCCGACAGAACACATGGACCTTAATGCCTCTTGCAGGGATTTATCACACATGAGAATGTAGTATATTTTTACTGCTCCTTCTTGCTCTTTTACTCATCAAATACTGGAGTTTTCCAAACACGATGGTCTCAAAGACTAAATCCTTAGCTGGTAGAAAATGGGATCATGCAGCTTATTCCCTCTGCAGCTATACTGATTTGCACTGGCTGCAGATCAGTCCTGGTATATTACCTAGGCTTAGAGGAGAGTTGCTTTAATTCTTTATTCTTGTTTGATTTCAATTTCCAAAATAAAACTGTGCTACAAAGTACATGTTTACAAGTGAGTCAAAACCCATTACATGGAAACTATTTAATTGTAAGCAGGTTAGATCAGCTTTCCTGTGACAACATCTTCTGATATTGGTGTCTCTTTTCTTGTTCAGGCTAAAAACTTTGCTTGCAAAATCTCCTTGTATTCCTTTGAACACCCCTGGGAGATTAAAAAAAAACCCCTCCAGTTAACACTCCCTCATTTCATTTTTAAAGGTCATGCTTAGAGCTGGCAGTTGTTATAGGAGCTGTCCTCTTTAAAGAAAAGTCTTAACTAGCCAGGCACAGACTTAACCTCAACATGGAAAAACTAACATTGTCACTAGGATATGGAGAAACCATGGTGAAGAGCTAGCAACAGCCAGACCACGGCAGAATGAGCAGTCGGCATCTGCTCGGTGGGCCTTTATCATGCAGTGTTGTATGTACGATTCAAAACGCACAGGACGATTGTTGAAATGATGTAGACAAATTGACTCAAATTAGTTTAGCATGGGCCATGCAAAGTTTAAGCTTGTTGAGCCCAGACACATAGCAACAGCTCCGCGAGGCCTCGCGCTCTGGGCGCAGGCACACAACGGGCACCGCAGCCCACGTCCGCGGCGTTTGCTTTTGTGCCCGCCTGCCTCTTTTCTTTCCGTTTTGCCTGGCTCTAGACAGCCTTGGCAGAAGCAAACCCTGCTGAAGACTACGCTAGCACTGATAATTTTATAGAAGTACTTGTGAGCTTTAATGTCATTTTATACTTCCTTAATCTTTTGACTGTTACTTAATGACAAACAAATCCCCAAAGAACTGGGGAGGTGGGGGGAAGATTAAAAGGATTTTGAGATTGTATTCTCTGCTTTCAGTCAAACTGTCCCAAATCCTGCCAACACAATTCTCCAGTGCCCTATGGCACTCCTCCCCAGACCACCAGGAGTGAGTTTCTTATTGTATTTACAGTAATCTAATTACAACAGTTCTTCAATTCAAAGCCAGCTTTGGTATACGGACTTTAGCAAGAACTCTCCTCTAGTGCAGATTGCAAACTTTAATCTTTTAAACTAACACAGAACACCCCCTTCCCCCCAAAAAAATTTCTGAAATGCCTGTGTAAGCTACTAAGATGTATTCCCCCTCCCACACCCACCAACACTTTGCTCATCTTTTTGTTAAGTTTCTTTTGTGCCAATTTACTGCCTAAGGTAATAATAGAGTTCCTGAGAGATAATATTCTGCAAGGTTATAAAATGATGATAAAAGCAGGTTGCCTGTCAGAAAATTCCTTTTAAAAAAGATATTTCTCTAAATATGTGTAGTTACCTTAATTTTTTTTTAACTTCTCTCTGTTCTTTGTAGTTAAAGAAGTAGCTATGTAGAAAAAATATAGACTGAACATTTTACTTGAAAATTAAATAGTCCCAGCTGCAAATTGTCATTACTCAAAGCCACTTGATGCAAATCTTAAAGCTGATTAACTTTATTTAGAAAAAACAGAGGACAAGAGTAGATGGAATTTGTACATAATAAAAATGTCAAGAAATGAAGACAGAAAAGATTGTTTTACATGAAGCAACATACAAAACAAAAGTACATCCGCAATGAATTAGCAAATCTCGATATTCTTAGTGTGCCACTGCAGCCATCTAGCTCTATACACAAGTATTGCACTGTTCACTTTCAGTTCCATCACAGGTTTTCCACCTAGGGCTTTTACAGTAACACTGGGTTTACCAAGACACATCTTTGGCAAGTTCGAGGCAGCTTTTCTCTTTTTCCTGTCTGGCATTTGACTTTGTGAGTTGTGCTCATGTACAGTCTAACCTGGAGCTTGCTAAAGTTAATGAAACCTTCACTCCCCAAAAGATTAGAAATAATTTAGGTCTCCCTGCTTACTGTGTTCTTTTGAAGATATACAGAGGGCAGAAATAACATATTCTCATATTACATTTACGAGTGTTTCAAATACTGTTTGTCCTTTGGAATCCGTCTGGTTTCTGTGAGATCCATCAATCATTTTGCTTTCTAGTATATTATCAGCAGGCCTTGTCATATCAAAATTGTTTTAATACTTAATTCCTCTTGTTGACCTTCATTGCTCTGCAAGTGGAAATCAGCTGTCTAGTCAAACCTCAGCTATTTCCTACTGTTTTCTGTGAATCTTGAAAAAATAGAAACACAATAGTATCTTTTCTGGTCTCACATTCACTCTTGAAAAACTACTTCTAAAGCATCCTTGTGCTGTTTTCCTCCAAGCAAACTGTCTATGGCAATGCTCAATAAATGATGCACTTATTTAGCTTGTAAAATCTTTGGATTTCTAGATACTCTGCTGAATCCAAAGAACTCAGAATAATGAAATACCTTAGAAAAGTTAATAAGAAAGAGCAGCTGCATGAAAACCTCCCAACTTCCATCAAAGTGTCTTGCAAATTACAGATTATACATAGTAGTTAATTTCTGTGAGATCTAACTTCAATTTCAATCTCCGAGATAATAGATCTAATCCTCACAGTCCACTAATTTATCAGGTTGAACAATGTACAGGAAATATTCTGACCCTTATAAAAACAAAGTTCCTTACCAGTTTGGGAGATATTCTCGTGTGAGAGACTCGGGCTCCTCCAATGAAAGGAAAATGTTGCGTTGATGCAGTGGGAAGTGTGAAGCAGGGATCCCAAAGTGTATGGATGCCATCTGCTGGCACTAAAGAATATGACCCTCCATCCACCTTGAAGATGGATGTGGAGGGTCAGATTTCATTTTTCATATTGACCTGAGCCACTCACGTTATTCCATATCTAAACTCACGTCAATAGAAGAAGAATTTAATTGAGA
This sequence comes from Hypocryptadius cinnamomeus, assembly GCA_013400635.1. Lineage (NCBI taxonomy): Eukaryota > Metazoa > Chordata > Aves > Passeriformes > Zosteropidae > Hypocryptadius > Hypocryptadius cinnamomeus. The sequence goes on along the minus strand of VYZP01035304.1, from coordinate 46,129 downwards.
TTATGTAAGCTCTCCTTTAATAGGTATCTCTGTGCTTCAGCATTAGATTTTTCTAATGTTTTATGTCATCAGGGCTTGGTGATTTAGGAATAAAAGGCATCTCTGCCTGTGTTTTTGCTGAATATCATGTTTAGAAGTACTAATCCTCATGTAAGTTTATTAAACCATTGTTTCACATGTAGTGCTGTGTGGAAGGGGTTCTACCAGCAAAACCAGGTTTAGCCCAGGGGAGTTCATCTCTCTGGGTTTGTGACCTTTATTGCAGCAGTGCAAGGCACAACCTTTCCAAATTTGACAGAGACCTCCAAACTCACAGGACCTGAAAAATACCAAATATCAAACGAGTTTAGCTTGCCTTTGCACGCCTTCTGCCTCCTGAGCTGTTAAGACTTACAGGCAATTCATTCTCTCTTTCCATAGCAATACTCCAAACACTGTAAGATGTTAGTGTGGATGGAACAGTTGGCATGGGAACCTTCCCAAAGAGGAAGGTGTGTGACCACGATGTGTGAATTAATCTGTAAGAAATGGGACTGATTTAGGTGGTTTTGCCTAGAAATGCTAGGGTGAATTTACAGTGTGGTTGTAGTTTATAATCAGAATTATCGTGTTGTCATTTCATAATCAACAAGTAGTCAGAACATTCCTTTCTATATGCTTGATTAATTTTCTTGGGTCTATGCATGAAGAGGGGCACCAGCTCCATCATACTCCCCATAATGCACAGTGGATATGATACACTATATTTTTTCCAAGGATTATCCATTCTTGTGAGCCTTTCCCCATTCCACAGTTCTTAGAAAGATGCTTTTCTTTCTTTCTTTTTTACTCTAGGCACTTCATGCTGTTAGAGAGGACCTGGAGCCAAGCAAGCTGAGACGGCTGTCATTACTTAGTGCCCGAACTCTAACACAGGGTCAGAGCCAACAGTGTAGCTAATGATGGGAAGTGGTTAATGAGGGGTCAGCAAAGGGATATGACTAATGAAGGGAAAAGATTGCAGAACTGCAAAGTCACCGAGTGCAGTGCATGGCACATAAAAACTCTCTAAGTCCTTGTAACCCCAAGCCCACAGCCATGTTTTCTCCCTCCCACTCCTCATCCTCCTAGCACAGCAAGAATTTCCAAATCACCCATGGCAGGACCTGGCAAAGCTGTAGCTCCCACTGCTGGAGTTCAGGCTGACTGCACACACATACCTCTGACACCCAGCCTCTCCCTGCTCCACAGGGAGCTCAACAGACAGTTGTACTGGAAAGTCCCCTAAGCAAGGACAGCAATCCCATCAATTCTTTCCCCCCAAAAAAGGTGTTCTGTGTCTCCTACAGACTGTTAACTGCATTACAGGAGTGAGTACAGTGCAGTGCTTTAAAATGTAAGTCATTCATTCTGCTGCCATCACCATCATTGGTATTATTTTTATTATTTTCTTAAATAGGAAAAAGAAATAAAGGAAGTATAGGGTTTGATTTGGAAAATCAGGAGAAAGAAGGAAACTATACTCCACATAGAGAAGAAGGGTTCAAAACCATTGTGAAGAATTAGATATAGTCGTGTATGGGATTGTATTTGATGAAGTTCAGAGGCTTGAGTCTGGGGTTTGTGAAATCACATGGTTTCCTTTACTTTTGAATGTTCCTTTCATGCACTCAATACACCAACTGTCAGTATGGTGTGGTCAGGCAGGGATCAGGCACAGCATTAGAAAGCTGTAGAATCAAATATTCACTCTTCAGCAGTATCAATAGGATCTTTGTATTTGAAGTAGGTGACTTGTAGTTCAAAATAGACTTGAAGGTACTTCTTATGAGTGTTCCCACACCTGTTTTACAATTCTCTGTTTCGTGTTTGTCTTTTCACTTGTAGGAATAAACACAGTAACGGCAAAAAGAGTCTCTGGTATGCCACTACTGTGATATGCCTGACTTGAGAGCCAGTGGCAAGCTGTTGGCTCTCCTGATTAGGAGCTGGCAGTGATCAGACCATTTACTGGACCTTAAGACATTGTGGAGTGGTTTATTCTTATGCTGCCATCTCAAAGGTACCAAGAGTACCTGAAAGCAGTTGCTCATCTCTAACCCGATAATTAAATAGCTGTAACAAAGCCTGGAGGTCCCCCCTGATTTTCCAAATGCTTCTATGTTTCATCAGTCTGCTGCAAAGAACAAGGAAGCAGAGCAGGGAGTTGAATGTCTAATTAAACGGGTGGAAGGCATCCACTCAGCTCTGCAGAGACCTCTTGGGACAGAAAAGCAAGGAAAGAGGTGCTCAGTGCCTTCACATGCCTGGGTTTTATCTCTGCTTTGTTTGTAACCTCAAAAACATGGAAGGACTTCTTGCTGTGTAGATCTGTAAATCTGATAATGTTTTTTTTCATAACAAAAATGGAGGCATGATAGAGATAAACCTGAGGAGTGACTTCATGCTAAGCACAGCATGTTATTTTAAATGTCAACCTCTTGGGGAAGTTTCCCATGCCAACTATTTTCTTTGGAGGCTCTGCTATGAAAGTGGGTGAACACACACCCAACTCATAACTCACTCAACCTTCCACTGCATAAAACAGAGCAAAAAAGCTAATGAAAACACATTAGCAAGAAGAGCACACAGCTGGGAAACAGCAAGAAGGACATTTTATTTAAAATTTAGTAAAAACCCAAAATGTCACAAGAGTTGCTGCACTTCTATGCAGCACACCACACCTAGGAGATTAAACAGCAATATTGTCATTTGTACCTATTTATTCAAGGCAGGGATCTGACCTTTCCAGGCTCATTTGTTTCAGCAAACTTTGCTCATGCTACTCATGACTGCTCATATTCATAAGGCTTGCAAGATTAGAACATCAAATAATTGCTGATAATATGAAGACAGTGTGACAGAAGGAACAATAGTGTTTCTTATTATGTGATTATCTTTTTTCTTTAAAACTCTGAGAAACCACTTCAATTACTTTGATCATTTTCCTGTCAAAGGTAAATTTTTTAATTGGCCACTGCACTTCTACAGATATAAAGCTTTTTTGTGATCTCTGAAAATCTCAATGAATACATCAAACCAGGTACTGTAGTTCTACTAAATAATATTATTGTAATTGTTTTGTTCAGGGTTTGTCAACGTCCACCCAATCATTTTCTCAGTCTATAGAAAAAATGCCGCCATGCAGGTTGAGCAACAGATCCAGACTGCTTCAGGGGATGGGTGGCTTCAGTCTTGTCCCTTGACCCCAAAATGACACCATGGCCTGACCTACAAAATGAGGACAATTAAATCTATTAATTTTTATAAACACTAGTGCAACACACAGTTGAATAGCACAATGTAAATTTAAAATCTTAATTAAACTGAGGCAGAGTGCCAAGTAGTCACAATGCAAACACACTACTTGAAACCAACTCATTAATAGTTCTGCTGCTGGAACCAGTTTCCTAATGGCTCAGTAATGAGCTGACTACAATCACAAAACCATGCTTCTTGATAATTTTTTTTAAATACGTAATTATAATGTGATAATGTCTGGAACTTGTGTGTGCACAGGTAACAAAAAAGATACCTCCAAACACTTAACAGCCCAAGATTTAAAATCTGTTATTTTTTATTCACAATATGTCTTAGTATAACTCTGTTACAAAAAGGAAGGAAGATACTCAAGCTTTTTTGTTGGTAGCTGGCAGTGTTGGGGTACTTCAGTAGACTGTTTGATCTCTCTTACTGCCTGACCCCTCAGCCAAAAATAGTGTGCAACCAACTCACTTCTCCGAGTTTCCTCCCCTGCATGCTACGGTCACCCAGAACTAGCAGACGGTTTCCTTTCCTATGAGACAAGATGCATCTGCAGGTGAGGCATCACGCTTAACCAAGCACATCTCTTCATATGCAATGAAGACATTATATATGTTTGAGTGGGGTATGCTGCTCTTTCATCCCTGCCTGGTTTTGTCAGTAGTAAATCATCCAACAGCCTCACTACCAACAAATGTTGGATATTAACCTCCCTCCTTCCTTCCAGCACACTAATAACCTAGATTATCTACTCAGAGAACACATTTTTAAGCCCCATGATAGATTTATATTTGGAATTTGCAAAAGTACAGTCCTTGCCTAATCCCTCTTCATTACATCACTGGCATGGATCTGCAATGGGGAGGTATTGACATCCATGGCATACAAGCTAGGAGATGGCATCCCGTAAGGTCTATCTCTGACCTTGGCTGCTCCACTTCAGAATCTTTAGAAATGGATCAAATATAACAGCACATCTCACAAGCTTCCCTGTTGCCTTCCCTGTGCAAGCCTGCTGCTGAGTAAACAGTTCCACTTGAGTTTGTTGTCAGCCACGTGCCTATAGACCACCAGACACGTACCAGACACAGACCCCACAGCTCTGCCTTTTCACATCAGCTACCTGCAACAGGAACATGGAACTGCAGGGCTGAGGAATTCAGGAGAACTCATGACATTTTAAATTAAGTTCTGTACTGAGAGAGAAGGACTTCTTTTAGGGCTCTTTCCTAGGTCTACATCGAATCCAACACAGTAAAACTGCAACTCTGGCTGTAGTTGTCCACAGCTACTGCAGCAGAAGCAACCACAATCCTTACAAAAGAATACAAAATGTATGTATTTTAACCTTCCTTCAATTATTTTCTGCATCTATAATCATAGTGCATTCACAGACAAAATGTAAAAACCTATAATCTAAATGAAGGAACCACTCCTCCACAGGGGAAGACAGAATGTTATAATTTTTCCATTTTAAAATTGTTAAGAAGGTAATTACATGCTATTTCCAATGAAAGCATGTTATTTATTTCTCAGAAAGACTCAATAATACTTAAGAAGTCTTTTCTGAATATACCAACAGTAGACCATTTTTGAGCCTGTTTATAAATGAAATATTAAATGAGACCAAAAATAGTCACGATGACAAGACCTCTGCAACCAAAACCTTTCCCTCAGCTTCAACACTGGTTTAGCAAAGTAACAGGCACGCTGCTCGTTTGTTCTCTGTTGTCTGCAGAGACGTCAGCCTGAAGTTATTTCACTTATTACACCTGTCAGTGAGGCTCTTCTCCCTGTAGCTGTGGCTTTACAAGGAAGGTGGCTCTTTCTGTTGGCTCAGCAAAATATTTGATTGACCCAAGTCCTGTGCTATCCTAAGTCTTCCAGTGTTTGAAAAGAAGAGATGTTAATCCCCGTGATGCCTTTCATTTTCAGTTACTAGGAGGCAAAACATTCTTCGATGCCTCGTGCTGTAAAGTTTATGGGTGATTACCTCTATTGCAAAAAAAATACTCAAGCAGCAACTCTTTCTGCTGCCATGAGAAGCTTCAGGCCTTGCATCTGAAGCAGAGCATCACATGTATAGAAAGCACCATGTACAGCTGAACCTTACAAGGGATGAATAGCAACCATAAGAAAATATCCTTATCTCAAAGACCAAAAAGATGTCAGCAGTTGCAGGTGTCATCTGTTAGAACCAGGCAGGTAAACACTAAATAGTAAACACTCTCTGCAAACACTGAGCTCAGAGAGTTGCAGCCTCCCAGGCAGAAATCAAGATCCCAGAGTAGAACTCCCGTGTGTCTGTGTAGTATTACTTCCAAAGAACATGACTGATCCATGCACTGTGTGTCTCCCATATCCTGACAGAACCCATGGTGTGCTCCCCACCAGACACCACCCTCAGTTTTTCACTTGGATTCTCCCACATTGATGCTTTCACCCATTCAGATCCAAAGCAGAGAATATGGATGTTATTCGTTAAGCAGGTCAGGAATGCCAAATCCCTGTGATCAGCAAACCCCTCTGAGCCCAAGCAACATTGCTCTGATAGATCACATCGATGCAGAAACGAAGGAGGAAGCAGAGGTGGTATTTAGTCTATATAACTTTTCTAAACTCACAAAGCAGTCAGTAAGGTATTTAGTATTCCTGTGCTGCTGAAAGCAATTCTGTTTCTAAATTCAAAAGTACCTGTGACTTTTCTCTCTCCCTTGGCCATCTGGCATTTCCTTGTCTAACAAACTGAAAGTCACTGTTCATCCCCAGGGATCCTCAGAGATGTACATGGAGAGGTCCCAAAGAAGGGGGTGAGCATCAGAAAATCCATCTTTCCCCAGCTATCCTCATTGGTGCAGCTACCCGTAAAGCCATGCCCTTAAACCATGATTACCACAAATTTATTCTCTACAGGTACCATGTGAGGCTCAGCTCACTCAAACAGTAGCTGGGATGAAGGGTGCAATGTAAATATTGCTTAACATAAACCTGGATCCTTAGGATTAGTGTCGTGGCTCCCCGTTATGCCAACAGTATGGGCAGGGTGCCCCAAGGGGTCATCTGTTCACCAGGACCACTCGGCCGAGACGCTCCCCAGCCCAACCGAGCCCCACAAGCCAATCTCCTGCACCCCGAAGCATCTCGTTCAGCTACAGCAACGCCGGCACCCCTTCCCTCCTCTCCTCAGCCCTGCCCCTACCCGGCACCTCCCTCCACCTCGGTGCCCGGCCCCGGGGCAAGAAGGCGCCCCCGAGCCCGTGGCGCCCACGGGGGTCGGGCCGGGCCTGCGCAGGCCCTCGGGGGGCGCGGCCCCTCTGAGGGAGGGCACGGGCGGCGGNGCCTTGGCTGCCACGTCAGTGCCGCCGCCCTGCGTCGAGATGCCGGCGGTGCCCGCGCCCGCCCGGCCGGGGTCATGGGCGGGGGTCGCTGCCGGGCCGCCTCCGCAGCTCCGCCGGGCGCGCAGGTAGCTGCGAGGGGAGGACGCGGCGGGGACTGCGGGGCTTCGGCTGCCCGAGGGTAAGGGGGGGGGCGGCTCCTCGGGTGCGGGACCGAGAGCAGGAGGGTGCTCTGCCCTGCCGCTACCACCCTCTCTGGGCCCGGCGCCCATGGAGGAGCGGTGTCCCCACCTGGGAACGAGGTCAGCGGAGGGAGCCGTGCTCGCCTCGGCCTGGCTCCTGGATGGTCTTGTCCTCCCTCGAGAATTTTTCCGATCCAGTAGAAGCTTTCTTTCGGGTTTTCTTCTTTTTAAACTTTGCAGTGTTCGGATGTTTGCTGTAGTAACGTGCTCTTTGTTTCATCCATGTCCCTCGAGTCTAGCTTGGTGGAGTAGCATATGAAGAGGTTTTTTGTGAACTGTTTGGGGCTGGCTTAGCTTTCCACATACACCTAGCTTAGGCGTTTATGTGGTGCGGCCTGTAGATCAAGGCAAGTTGATTTAGCCCTATGCCTGGTTCTGGTCATTGTATGAACTGCAGAGACAGCCTCTGTGGATGCAATTAAATCCTTCCTTCTGCTCACTGAATTGGGGTGAAAATGAGAACTCTGAATCAGGATGTCCCTCCATAATGTAATGTAAATATCAAGTGCATGTAGCTTGTTCCAGTGTGTCCACTGTGTGGCTTCAGGCAGAATGCCCCTGTATAACTGGAGGGGTACATACAAGATTGCTTAATTTAATATGTAGGTACTGGTTTGTATGCACAACAATTTTAAGACTGCTCAGTAAATATTATCCAGCATATCATGTAAAGCTTTCTGTTAAACTGTGGTTAAATATTCAGAAAAGTTAGTATTGCCTCCTCAGTGTAGAAATGGACTGCGCTGCACAAGTGCAAACTGAAAAGTGGTCCTTGTCCAGCAAGTGACCAGGTCTAAATGTCAGGTAGGAGCCAACAAACAGGTGGTGGATGCTGGGGAAAAGACTATTTCATTAGCAGAGGTAGCAAGGAAGTTCAGAAGCTGCTTTACCACTGGCTGTTAGGCACAATCAGGTTTTGTCTTTGAGGGTCTTCTGGAAAAGGAGATCCAAGGCTGATCTGGACCTCAGGCTTTAGGAAAGTGTTAAAAGAAATGGGGAAGGCTCTTCTGAAAACTGAGCTAGGAGGAGGCAGAGGATGACAAAACTATTAAAATGGAGTTTTCATGGTCTTTCTGAAGCTGTGCCATGCACCTTACTGGAATTTACCATGTACTTCTTAGGAACCAGTTTTGGAGAACTAGAAAAGGGGAATTCTGGTTCATGCCACCTGTGATTTTATATCTTGTAAATCATTGCATCAGAGAACTTGATTGCCAACATCAGTTGTTCCATAGAGCCTCTTCTGGACCCTGATCTATATTGTGGTTGACAGTGATGGAGAAATGGTGCATTCTTCATCCAGGGTAGATATGATATAGTAATGTCCTGGGCAGAGTTAAGGGGTTTTTTTTCAGGAGATATTATACCTCTCTTTTGCTTTTAATCATGGTGTGTGTTTGGTTTTTAATACAAATATGTTGCATTGCCTTCCCACCTGTGTTCAGTTCCCTGCATACTGTGAGCCTGTTACGTACATTACTTGCAGCAACTTCTTTTGGAGGAAGTTGTACCCTATCCTGCTGTAGGCTTGGAAGTAAGTCGTGGTTCACACCTGGAAACTTCTGATCAACTTCTTCTGGTCTTTACTTGAAAATACAGTCTCTTTTTCATAGCACGCTTGCTTCCAAGCCAGTCTTGCTTTGTATATAAATCTGAATTTTGAAACTTGAGTTTTAAACTGAAGGCTTCTTGAAATACTAGCTGTGCTCTTGTTTTTTACCTACATGCTTTCTACATGCCTGGATTTGTTTTTGTACTTTAGTGCTGCTAGCACTGACTCCTTTTGCAAAAGCTCAGTCAGCTCTCTCCCTTGCAGTAACAGACTGAAACAGACATTTCCGTGTTGGCCGTGCTCTGGGGGTTGTGTGTGAGGGTACTAAGAGCACTGAGCACAACTGCCTGTGACAAGCCCTAATCCAGGGAGTGAGGCAGTGAAGCTGATAGTGAGCGGTTGCTTGTGCAGCTTGGAGCAGTACCCTGAAGAGCAGCCATAGGTGGGATTACCTTTTTTGGCTTCATGATTATTTCCTTGTTTAATTTGGAGAGTAGAGATTGTTGCTCTTCCAAAAATTTAGTTCTTAAACTATCATACCTAAAAATATATTTTTTTCCATGTATGTGAAATACATCAACTTCATTCAGAATTCTGCTGCAGCTGCTGAAAGAGGTAAAGAAGAGCTGTTCATGTGGCAAGAGTTGTTTGTTTTCCATCAGCTCAGTAGCCAGGCTTTCTACCTGCACAGCTGGTAGCCAGAAGGAAGATAACTTCTTTTGTGGTGGAACAAGACAGGAGGATGGGTTTGTTTGCAGCTCTGTCAGGTGGAAGTTCCAGCACTGGCGGCTGCTGCTGCAGCTGTCTGGAGCAGCATTAAGCTGCCAGCTGAAATTGGCCCCATCCTTGGGTTGTTTCATTGCTACCCACAAATATCTGAGTAGTGGCATTGAAACAGGCCAGTTTTCACTGGCTGCTGCTTGGGCCAGGTTTGCTGTGCTGAGACAGAAGGGCTTTTTGTCCCTAAAGTCAGGAAGACACCGAGAGCATCCGCTGAAACTCAGGAAGTTACACACATCTGTGGTGGTTAGAGCCCACTTCTCGATGGAAGGCTAAAACTTTACACAAATTACTGTCCAAGAACTGCAGGCTCATTAAGGAGCATTTGTGTCTTAACATGGATTATTGTGCCTCGTAGCAATCCTCATGGCAGCACATGGAGCAAGTAAAATTATCTTCATTGCCTAGGAGGAATTGGTGTCTTGATGACAAATCTCTAAAAATATGGCATCTTAAGGCCGTAGCAAGTGTGCTTCTTCCATACTGTGGGGATTTATATCCTGATTCCCACTGTACACCCATGGCATGTATGTGGCAGTCACTGTTCCATAAGATGTCATTAACGTTCTGCCTTTCTTATAGGTGCATGCAGAATACTTTTGTGGAAACAAAGAACTAGAAATCTTCACAAAGAAATATATTTGGTGAGTAAGTTTTATTTCAATCAGCTTTGATGTGAATGTACATGTGGCTATGCTATTACTTCTAGAGCTTCTTGGGGTGCTTTCATTCAGGATCTTAAACACTGTTAATGTTGCAAATAGCTCTTGAATTAAAAACCTTCTACTAAACAATTTCTTTTTTTTTTTTTTTATCCACAGTGTAAAACATTTAAGCTTTCTATGTATTTTATATTCTGACAATATGGAAGTGTGTTTTCTTTCAAATCAGTTGAGTGACTTCCATCTTTATTTTTTAAAATTCTTTTGTATGAAGGCTACAATTTGTTTTAATTTATTAAGAAAGATGAGAAGTTATCCCATGTCTCTTGAATGAATAGACAATAGACAGTATCTTCATAAGCACACAGGGAAAAAAACCCTCTAAGTAGTTTACATTTATCCCTGTTCTAAGATCCGGGTTTGCTTCCACTTCTTGACATGAGAAAACACGGATGAAGAAGAAAACTGGAGTGTGCCAGTGATACGATAGATTTCTGCTTCATGAATGTCCCTGTGAGTTTTTCTGGGCCTCATAGAGATCCTGCCTCATTCCATGTCATCATTCAATGAACATGTTAAATGGAGCTGGAGGCTTTTCTGCAGTGACACAAGTGAATTTGGCATCACAAGATGAAAATGCAGAAGAAAGATCTCTTTGCTTGCTTTCTTCTTCCCTTTTTCTTTGGCCAGTCTTACTGTACTTTGAAGAAGATTCTGAAAACTTATGAGAAGAGTTCCAAAGTTCAGGTTTCTGATAAATCTTTGTCTTGTTGCTTACGCCTGCAGTGCTGCTAATCGTTGTAACTGATGATTCAGTGCATAGTGGGGACTTTGAATCGACAGTTTCCAGGTTTCCGAAGTTCCTTAACCTATAGCATGTCTGAATGACTTAACTCTGCACAAAAGTCTTACACTTGCATCTCTGGATCACTGCCTTCGGTTTCAGCTGAGTTGTGATCCCTGTCGGGTCTCATGAACTTTGCTTTCTCTTCTTCCTGGGGACGCATCTTCAGGGGAAAGCTTGAACAGGACCCTCCCTTAGGATACACTGCAGTCTGGTGACTGGGGGACTTAGATGCAAAGCAGGACATACAAGCCTAGATCTTAATAGACAAAGGAGGCATTGAGTGCTTTTACCTCCATGGTATTACGTAAAATGTAGTGAGTGGTTTCTGTTTTTCTATCTCCAGTTTTTGAAGAAAAAAGTTGTATTCCTGCCCTTTTGCTCTGAAGACTGGATGAAGTAATTTGCCACCAAGCGGTTATTCCAGGCCTTTGACCTCCAGTCGATAGAAATACTCACCCTAAGTCTCTGGAAGGGAGCCAGGTTTAAAACATGCTCCTGTGCATATCCTGTTCACCAGATATGCTGCACCATGTTTAGTACACAGCATTTTTGCATCACTTTTCAGAGTCTTTCAAGTCTTCTGAGGTATTAAATTGGATACAAGGATTCATAATGCAAACTGTAATGTAGATATTTGAAAATTTTCTGTAGAAGTCCTTTGTTGGATCTTGCTTTTGATTCTGGGATTCCCTGGAGAGCTTCTGCAGAAAAACAAAAGGATGTGAATTGTGCTTTGCGAGATCTTGTGTGCCAAGTTGTGTTTTGGGTCAGGCTGTGAGACTTTTCTGACAGTGATGTGATTCTGTTTTCACTTGCCCTGATATCATAGACCTGCGAGTGAAACTTAGTACAGGCTGATTGGGCACATCTCTTGCAGCATCATAGAATCGGAAGAGATTTTCAAGATCATCCAGTCCAACCACGCACCTAGCATCCCTGGAGTGCTTCCAGGCACCTGTAGAACCACCCATCAAACAGTAGTTTTCAACTTTATGATCTGCAAACCCCTGAAGGCTCTCTTCTGTGTAGAACAAATTCAGTCCTCCCAACAGTGACTTACTTGCCTTGGCTGCTTTCTCAGGTGTGCATAGTTCTCCGTTGACTTCTGGGGCCTGGTAGCAGCAGGTTGCCAATGCCTGCAGAAAGACCACTGGGGTCTGTCTAGATGCAAGTGAGTGAAGCATTTCTGTTTAACTTTTAAGGAAAACCTTGGGATCAACAATTATGTGACCTTGAGGTTCTAGGATAGGTAATGGGAAGGAAATGCCTAATCTGAACCGCTTTTTGTATATAGTGCTGTGATTTTATATGTGCTGCTATTTTTTTTCCACTGTACTTTTAAACTAGACTAGAAACTCTGCTGTGAAATTCCCCTGTCAATACATTGCTTTGCTCATTTAGCTTTGCAGGAACTGAAACCAAATCTGACAGTCCAAACCAGACTGTGGAGAGTTTTGAAAGCATCCCTTACCTGTTTTGTCTGCCAGTCTAACTCTTCCTATTGGACAAATCTTATCTTAATTAAATACTGGTATTATGTCATGTAAAACGGATTCTAGGGGCTTCATTTGGGCTGTATCTGCTGTTAGTGTTGCTGTGTTCAGTACGTTCTTAATAGCAGAAAATACTAAACCTTGTGTGAAGTCTTGTGATGGCTTCTAGTGTTCTACCTATGTCTGAAACTGGTAACTTACTCCAACTCCCCTCTAAACTTTTTGATAATCCCTGGTAGTTTTTTCTGTCCTCTTAAGGTTAAATAACTTTTCTGAATCTCTTATGTGGGATTGTTGACAGAAACATTTTGGAAGCTCAAACAAGCAATTTCATCAGGTGTTCTTTTAGGAGTTACATGCTGTCTAGATACAAATAAATTTATGGAGGTAGTTCTTTATAAAAAATAATTTACTTCTGGCTTTACTCATTTGTCTTGAGTCTGCTTTAAAACTGTTTTGATCATTTTTTCATTCCTTTGTTTGAATTAAGATTTACTAGGTTCTGACTTTTATTTTACTCTTTTTAGAACTTTCCCTAAGGCAGTGGTTAAACTCCTTCTACATTCCTGGTAGAGTAATCATCTTCATGACCAAACTGGCCAGACGTTGATTAGGAACATAGTTGCTTCATCTTGATACAGATATTTTGATTGAATAATGTCAGGCCTGTCAGTTTCTTCTGTCTACCCTTTCTTACAGTGCTTTATATTATTTCAAGTTGGAAAAAAGCAACAGACCTACATGGAACTTTACATAGTGAGGATGAACATTGTATTTCTTTCAGCTTGCACTAGATGAATGCGAAGAAGTCACGTACTACCTGAATCAGGTCTTTTCTCGGAACCTGATTGTCCTCAGTTGCTCTCTGTGATTGGTCAAGTTTTTTTTTTCTTAAATTTTCTTCCTCTTATTTGTGATTAAATAAAGTAACAAGCAGTTCTATAATTGATACTTTTTAAAATTGTCTTTTAGCCCTCATGTGTTTTAGTCTTCCATCTTGATGTGTTGTTACTCTACAACTTCCTCATGAGTTGAAGCAGGGGGGCAGACACTGATCTCTTCCCTCTGGTGACCAGTGACGACCCAAGGGAATGGCATAAAGCTGTTTAAGGGAAGTTTAGGGTGGATATTAGGAAAAGGCTCCCCCAGAGTGTGGTTGGGTACTGGAACAGCTCTCCAGGGAAGTGGTCACAGCACCAGCTTGACAGAGCTTAAGAAGTGTTTGGACAATGCTGTCAGGTACATGGTGTGATTCTTGAGGCTGTCCTGTGCAGGGCCAGGAGTTGGACTTCAGTGATCCTTGTGGTTTCCTCTCAGCTTGGGATATCACATGATCCTTTTCTATTTCTTAGCTGACATGTTTGCATTTCTAGTTTTTGAGCGGCACTTGTTCAGCATTTCCATCACACTGGCCATCCTAGTAGTATGTGTTTTTGCTTGTTTTCCTGTTCAGCTTCTTGTGGTTTCTGAGCCCTGAACTAATACCCTTAGTGCTGATTGGGAGGACTCTCTAATATTCAGTTTAGGCTTGCTTCTCATCCAAAGGTCTATGATTTAGTATGTGGGTGCCAGTTTTTAGTGTGATGTTTTAACTTCATAATAATACTGTGAGGGTTTTAGCTTTTGTTTTCCAGATGAGTCTTCCCACCTGCTTCTGCCTCCACATTCCTTCTTCAGATCCCAGCCACTGCTTTCTTACCCAGAGCATGTACAAAGAGATCTGGGCACAGCAAGAGAAGCAGGAATTATTTTTGTGGTGCTTGTTGACTCCTGGAAGAAATTAAATTATTTAAAGACTTGTGCAGAGGGAAGGGAACTAAGAGGTCACTGGCAAAAAGAGAGAAGCATGCTGACTGGTGTAATGCAACTTGTTTTTCCTTTTTCTTCCCTCCTTGCTGAGGAGGGAAAGCAAGATTAGCAGGAGGACTCAGGGCAGGAGCCAGGACTTAATATCAAGGCATGCTTTGGTGGGGGAGGAAAGCAGGGAGGAAACCTGGACTGGTTATTAATTTCTTCCCTTCCAGAGAAAAAATTCTATAAGCAGAGCTGCTGATTGAGCTTTCTTTTATGCTTCCCCTGTCAGGGACTGCTGCTCTGGAACTGCTCTAGGAAGCAGCTTCTTATGTAAAGAAATCTTCCCTGAAGTGTTTCCATTGGAGAGTTTGTATAGAGTTAAAACAGTTTAGGTCTGCTCCTATCACCACACCATTTATGCAGTTCTGTGTCAAGATAAATTGTGTGTTTCTGTTGCTGTTCTTCCATCTTGTTTTCTTGGCATTTGTTCAAATTATGCTGCAAGGACTTGGTGTTTTTAAAGAGCTTTCCAAGTACTAGCGGATCTCACAGGCATGCTGCTGTTGTTTCTCTAGTGGCCATCACCTCTATGATCACTAGGCTTTTTTTTTTTTCAGTACTTAAACATAAGCTCTTGTATGGCAGTAGCTGTTTTGTTTTCTACTTGTTGTCTTCCTGATTGCTTTTTGAGGTGCACTTGGTGTGGTGTGGCAGCTCTCACCAAACCTGCTGATGTGGTGGAGAGCTCCTTTTTTAAGTATTGAGTCTGGTTGAAGAATGGAAAAGCACAGTCTGATCATAAAAATATGAACAATTCAACAGGACCTGCTAGCTTGTCTAATAATGAAAAAGAAGTTCTCTTTGTGGAACTTAATCTACTTGAATTTTGGATTCATGGTTTACATTTATGCTTTGCCAGAAAAGATGACTAGCACATGTGAATTTCTTTTTTAGGCAATAATGAATCAAACGGACAAAAATCAACAGGAAGTCCCATCATACGTTCATGATGAACCACCAGAAGGTATGTATTAGTTTTCATGATATAAAGTAAATGAATCAGTTCTCGCTAAAAATGGATCTGCAAGCTGAACACTTCAACTTTCTTTTACATAACAATAAACAAACCAACCCTGGGATGAGATGGGCCTGGATTATTGTTCACTTCTGCATTATCCTGATTACAAAAAGGCCACTGAATATAACTGAGTAAACAACTGTACCTATAAATTATAGAGAAGATGGGCAGTTACTGGAGGACTTAATTTGCATGGGCATTTATTTCTGCTATTTATTATGTGAGCTGTAAAGAGCCCAGCTTCATTTTTGGACATGTTGCTGTGTTCATAGTGCATGTGACTTTTATGCAAGATGCATTAAAAAAATATATAGAACTTCATTACTGCTTCTGGAGACTGTTTTCCATCATACAATTAACAGTGGTTCCAACTGTTCACAATCTCATGCTTTCATAAAATCAAGCACGCACTTGACTTCGTTAATGCAGCGACATTGTGGTCTCCTGAACCAACTGAATATTAAATTGGTTATTAGATCTGCAGAGGAAATGCAGTTGCAAATGAGCAGAGTTTCTTCTAAGCTGTGGACTGGCAGGATTGAGCAGAGTCCTGTTTGCATAATGTGACTGGAAATGTACTAGTTCAAAAGCCATTCCTGGCATGTAAAAAAACATGTGTGTGTTCTGTCTGCTCTTGGTTTAAAACCAAATGTGTTGGATGTAGAGGTCGGTGAGTCATGATTCCTCTCAGTTCATTGCTCTTCAGTTTATAATGGCCCTTTAAAGTTCTGTTTGTTGGTCTGGGTTTTTTTTGCCTCAGCTTTTATATGTTGTATAACCAAACAATTTACTTCATTTGAACAACAGTATTATCCACTAACTGCAGCAGAAAGGATTGAAGTTGAGTAGCTCACTCTATTCTTAACAACTATTAGGCAAGAAACACAAGTAGAAGATGATGAGAGGAAAGGGAAAAATAGGTTTTCATGGCACAGTAATTCTTCAGCTCTGTTGTACTTGTCATAGTAGCATGGTGTAAGGACAAAAAATCTTGCACTTTTGGTGTTAGGATCCCAGAAGCATTCCTGATAGCAAATGCCTGATTGGAAACTACACCTTAATGTGTTATCTTCAAGTCTGATTTTTAAGGCTGGGTTTTGCTTGCATAGTTGTTAGGGGCTTTTTTGCCTTAAAGGTTTAGTTGTGTTTGGTACATGTTAAACATCATGTATAGAAAGTGAACAGTAGTCTGAAAACTAGAACCAATTCTTTATTGAGTAGGGCAGTGAAACAAGTGGGCATTTTTTATCTTCCTAGAATATTCAGTAGGTTTTCCAGATTCAGAGCATAACAGCAGAATTTGATCATCACTGGTTATTCCAAAGTTTTATTTAAAATCTGTGAGCAGCTAAGACTTATTTTCTTCTGCACATTGTTTTCTTTCAGTATGACAATAACTAGTTTGAATATGAAGTCCAAAGTGATGGAGAAAGTTGGTGTAGTTAGAGGGAGTAGAATGAAGCACAGCTCATCTTAACGTAAACTCCATCCTTGATGAGGATTTTTCCTTTTGGTTCTGATTCATGTGCACTCTTGAAGCCTTATGAGTTTAGTTAAAATATTGGAATACCCTTGGGAAAAAACCCCATTTTGAATGTTGTACAAGGCCTTATATGTGATACACTTACACCATCATAGAAAGATGGCCAAATGTGGATGGAAGGATACAAGTTCAATGCTGGCAAAATCATCTCTCTGAATAGGCTGCCAAAATACTCCTGAGAGGAAAGTCTCAATTCCAAAACCAATTTGTAGTTTTTCCTAAAGATAGAAATAGTTCTGGTTTGTTCAAATCACGCTCAACAAGCTTGGTGCCCAAAGGCTTTAAAGAATGTGTAGAAGAAGCTTTTTTGCTCCTGCTTTTTATGAGTAGTGCTAATGCTGTATTTTCTGCCTTGCGAGCGGCGCCAATCTTTGCAACCTACCTTCATTCAAACTCTTGTTCATTCTTGGACTCCTTTCAGTGGGAAGCTGGCTGCAAAATGGCCTGGTAGAGCCAACTCCTGGATAGGGAACCTGTGTCATTTTCTCAGTGTTCCATAAATCACAGAATATTCTGAGTTGGAAAGCACCCACAAGGATCATCGAGCCCAACTCTTAACGGAGGCCCCATGTGGGGATCAGCCCACAACCTTAGTGTTATCAGCACCATGTCTGTGTGACTGAGCCAATCTCCTTAGATTTAGGCATGATGTGGTATTCTTTGGAAACATACACTTTAGAAAAAAGGAGACCAGGCATGTGTGTCCTAGAACAGAAATCAACTGGCAATAAAACTCTGCGGTGCTGGGTGTTTGCTAGAGCTCATGGACAGTGCAAATAGGATGGAGATGGAAATGTGCCAGCCATTACCAGAACTTACTTATACACCATCACATTCTGTATTTACACCTGTGAAATAGAGTAGATGTCAATGGACTGGCTACCTCTGAAGTAAGGTAAAGATAAATACATAGAGATTACATTGGTTTGTTTCTCTTATTATTTTTAAAGTTAGTTATGATGGATCATTTCTTGCTTACATCAGTTCTGATTCAGTGTAATCAGCTCTTAAAATTCAGTGGGATGAAACTGTATGCCTATTTCACCCTGATGACAGTGAACCAGTTAAGTGGAAGTGAAACAGTTTCTGACCAAATTTGTTACAAGTTCTATTAGTCTGGTCACAAGAATCCTCTAGTGAATAAACCCTAGGCATTGGATTTTATGGCAGACTCTGCATACTTCCTTCTGAGTGTGATGCTTTAAAGACTTTCTGTATGTAAATAGAAATTCTGATCTCTGTGTGTTTGTGTTGGCAATGCATTTTTGCTGGAGATGTCCATGTTGAAAGCTGCTGGCCTAGAATGAACCAGCAAGAGTATTACATGGCTTTAAGTAAAAGGCTGTCATTTATGTTTCAGTTTCCATTGCCCTTTCTATAATCTATATCAATTTCTTAATTAGGATACTAGTGTGAGCTGGAAGGACTTTCAATATTTTCAGCTCCTTTGGGCTTCACTATTCTGTATCCTTGTTTTCCTTTTTTGTCAACTTTGTAGAAAATTTTCTCATTTAGGTGGCATCTTTTGCTTGATTTATTCCAGGCTTGCACATTGGAACTCTGACCTTTACAGTTTTTTAATGAATTCTGAGTCCTAGGTCAGTCCTGGCATTACCACAAACGTATTGGCAGTGCATGGAAAGTTGCTCACCCTAGTTTTCATCTTGTAGCAGACGAGTGCTGGGACATGACTCTTGGAATCTGTGCTGGATGCAAGCTGTGGGCAGTGAGGGTGCTGGGGACAGACCTGATCTGCTGGTTCTCCTAAGGCGTGTTGCAGTGCAAAGTCAGTGCGTTGGCAGGGCTGGACAGAGGTCTCCCATGCATCTAGAGCTGGTTTTTTCTTTCCTGCTGCCTCCTACAGTAGTTGTCCTCCTCCAAGCATGTTATTTCTGCTCCTGACTCCCTCACCTCTTTATTTCATGTCTTTCATTCCCTAGCTCTGCCCACTGTGGTTCCACTTGCTCTTTTCTTGGTTTCCCTGTTGTTTATGTGGAACTAGGTGTATGAGCATCCAAGAAAAGCAGCCTGCAAGGTCGGTATAGACTGTGTGCAATGACTGTTAGGCTAGAAAAGGAAATACTTTTGAGTAACGCTTTTTTGAAAATGCATAAATCCTGGTGCTGAGATTGATTTGCTTGTTGTTTCTTCCCTTAGGCTCACTCAAAGACCACCCGCAGCAGCAGGCTGGCGTGCTTTCTCGTGTGACTGGTGGCCTCTTCAGTGTCACAAAGGGAGCTGTTGGTGCCACGATTGGGGGTGTTGCCTGGATTGGAGGGAAGAGCTTGGAAATTACCAAAACAGCGGTCACATCTGTGCCTTCCGTGGGAGTGGGTCTAGTCAAAGGAAGTGTTTCTGCTGTAGCTGGAGGCGTTACAGCTGTAGGATCTGCTGTTGCAAGTAAAGTGCCTTTAACAGGAAAGAAAAAGGACAAGTCTGACTAAAACCAAAACTGAGACATACTCAATGCTCCAGAATATTGCATCAGTGACATTAAAATCTGCTAAGATTGGGACCATGAGAAGCCATGTGTCTTAGACACTTTATCTTCTAACAAGTTGTGCAAGTAACTCGATTTCATCTGAAAAGGACAGAAGAAGCTTGGATTTATTAGAGCCTAGATTGAAGCTTTGTATCTGGTGAAATGTTACACTTGATAACTATAGAAGTGAGTGTATCTGAAGGAATAATACATATTTGAATAGTCATTTACTGTACATCTTCTGCAGTTTTGGACTAAAATGTGAATGTAGAAACTCAGTAGTCTCTGTGATGCCATCGATACGAGATGACAATTACTCTCAGTGGTTTCCACATCCTCCTGCTAAGTATCCTTCAGCTGTGTGAAAGCACTGTTGGACATACCCAGTCTTGGTTATGAACCTGTACTTGCAGGCAGCCTGTAAACTATCCCTGACTGCAGTCTGCCAGTGAAGACTGGAGCAAAGATCCTGGAGGTGTGCAGAAATTGGAAATGAGAATGGGAGATAGAAGTGAAAAAGTTTAACAATGTGGTAGAAAGGATCATAAAGAGTAAACTAACTTAATGCCTTATTAGAAGAAAATCTCTTTTTACTAGGTGAAGCTGTGTAAAGAACTGCCCTGTCATTTCAGTGCAGTTTACAGAATGAGCTTTAGGCTCTTTATAAATCCTGATATCTGAAACTTTCTCAGTTTTTACTGAAAACGTGATTGCTTCATCTCAGGTGTATTTAATAATATGCATCTATCTCCTGCAAGTGAGAACTTGCTTTGAATAAACTTCTTATAGACACTAGAAAAAATGACAGCCTGTGGAAAATGGGCTGATATTTGTGGTCATCTAGCACAGCTGTCTAACTTGCTAGGAATTCTTGTGTAGCTGGAAACCACTGAGGAACTAGCAAAGCCGTTCTCTCAACTCCGTGATACACCAGGTTAGCTTTTTGCTCTGTTTAAGCAAATGCAAGGAAATTTTCACTACATTTCTTGTACTTTTCACCTTGATTTTTGAGTAAAATGCAATACTTTTATTTAAAACAAACCAAAAACAGTAGATGAGGCCTTAAAAAAAAAAAAAAAGGCAACTTGATTAAAGTAATTTGTATACTGACAGATTCCAAATGTTAACACCTCAGATGGGAACACCTGTACTTCCTCTGCAGCGTGTGAGGCAGAATGCACTTGTAATGACACAGCGTGAGGTTGCCTTAAAATAGAAACCATTTGTGATCTTTTATTTGTGTATTGATTTTGAAAATAAGTAATCTCTTTGGAAGCCCATGGGAGGCATCTGTTCATGGTGTGTATGCAGTATTTTCTAAAAACTTTTGTTTCTATGGAGAACTTGTACGCTTACTTTTTCAGTGGCTGTGGTTGCACTAGGTGGTTATATGGGGGGACTTTTTAAAAATGAAAAAAACCCAAAACATATCACTTGTCAAACTTATTCCTCTGTTCACGGGTGTTGAAAGTACATCAATTATGGTACTGTAGTCACACAATCTCTCTGAGCCATTGGTACTTCAACTGCACTCTGTGACAACTCTATATCAGAAATCATATATGTTGGAAGCATGATACTTGTAAGCATGGAACTTGGGGTGGTGGGGAGAGCAAAAACCCAAGAAATGACATCTGCTCCTTCTGTTAGATACACCAGCTGCTTGGTTCTGATCTGCTGCAAGGGTGTAATGATGTAAGTTGATGCAACAAATGGAAGACTTTAACTATTTTTTTTATAGTCAAAAGCAAATTGCATAGAATATATTATTGTTTAGAGGTACCAGTTAGCTCTAGAAATGAGCTAGCCTGGATATCAGAGGCAATTTTACTGCAGCTTATAATTTAGTATGGTCTATTCCCCTGCAATTTCCAGTGTAGCAATATCCCCCAAGTGCTGCCACTGAACTCTTTAGGAGTCACCTGTTTGGAGCACAGTGATAATTTGTGACACTCAACCAAACTCTTCCTAATAGTTTTTCTGTAAGTGGGAATGTTGAACTGGTCATACCCATTTTTTTATTAAATTCTTTCATTTTAAACTATGAAACTTGCAGCAAAACAAGCGTGGTCTGAGATAAGCAATGTTAAGTATGTAAGGAGTTGCCAACACTCCATTTTGTTTTGTTCTTAACATATCCTGTAGGTATTATTTTGAGTCTTGTAAACTGAAACTTTTACGTGGCATATGGGTTTAGTTTTCAAAGAGCTTTGTCCTGTATCCTGTGTGTTTTCTGTTCACTTACGAAACTTGCTTAATCTTAAAAACTTGTTCCAATTCTGTCCTGGCACCTGTGAAACATTAAATTGTTGCTGTTTCAGACATTTGAAAGCTTCCTTAGTTTTGTGGAGAAAGGCATACTTAGGTATGAATCTCCCCACAGTACCGTGCTCCAGAGTGTCTTCTGTTTGTGTCTACTTAGCACCGACCAGCTCTTAACAAAAGCTGTAACTTCAGCGTGTAAGCTGTGCACAGACACAGCACAAAATCCTTTGCACTAATTTTCTTTTCCCCTGGTCAAGGATGCTTGGGAATATCCAGTTTTAAGATCATAATGAGTTGAATGGAATATGGAACTGAAATCTGGGGGAGTGAGGTTGTTCTTTTGTCTTGGGATTGTTTTTGTGGTAGCTTTATTTCACTTGGCTTTTCCCAGTCCCCGTTCCAAAAGGGGAAATGTTTATGAAGGCAGCCTGACTGCTCTCTAGGTAGTGCAAGGCTTACTCACAGGCTGGTCCACAGTCACTGTAGTAACAAAAGATGAGGATTTCAGCAATACAGTGTTTTGGTGACTGGGAACTTTCCTGAGGTTTTATTGTAAATGAATCCTGTGAAGAAGAGAGAAACAGGTCCCAGGATAGAGTTAGGAATGAAGGATTGACTGAATTTTCATCTGGTAGTAGAGAAGAAGAGCATTTCTGCAAATGCTTTTATTTTGAAAGGGAAAAAGAAATTGAAACATTCAGAATGCAAAATAAGTTTGTGGTAACTCAGGCTGTAACTTAGTTAAGGAAATACATCCTTTTCCTGTTCTGTTGCCACGGGAAATAATTTAAGTCATGGGAATAAGCTGTTTCAAGAACTTTGTAAAAACAGGTACCTGTAGAAATGCTAGAACTAAATATTCAGGGAAAACACTGTTGTATGTCTTGGTTTCCTCTGCCTCCTAAGCTACCAATCAGGTGTCTGGCTCAGTTACAGGTTGTGTTAGGAGAGCTGAAATGCCCCTTTGTGTCTGAGGGGAAGGAGGCTTTTAAATTCAGATAAAATTGTGGTTTGCTTAATGGCTGAGCAGGGAAAGACAGTCAGAAAGTGGCAGAGGCAAGTTCCTGTGAATTTTTAATACAGCTGTCTTCCCAGTTTCCTCTTAAAAAACAATAATGAGTTTTGAAAGAGTCAGCATAGACACAGCCTGGCACCACAGCCTAACTTTTTTCATGCTGTGATGTGTCCCCTTCTTGAATTCCTGCCAGTGTCACACGTGCTCCTGCAGGAGTGGCATTTCCCCCCAGAAACGCCTGTCTCGCCTGCATTTGCCTGCAGAGTGCTCAGTGTAAGACCTTCAGCTGTTGGGATCTTTGCACTGCTCCTACCAGGTGTTCCCAGCCCCTCCCCAGTGTACAGCAGATAACGTGGCAGACTATAAAAAAGCATCATCTTGCAGCCCACCCTCTGGACCAGTAATTCAATACCAATTCAATTCTTCAGCAATTACAAACCACATTTTAAGAAACGGAGGCCTGGACTTGCTGCCAAAATGTATGATAAAAATGACCTTGAAGAATGCCTGGAGTGAGGGTGGTGTGTAGCTGGCTTTTATTCTGCTGTCAAGAGGGAATATGTGTGGAATAGCTACTTAGGAAAGTCTGCGAAATAAAATCACTGATCCTAATCCTATTGAGATGATTGTCAGTGATGCTACTGATTTATATTATCATTCACAGCCCATAAATGAGAAGAAATCAAATCCCCTGAGAACTTAAACGCTGTCTGATAGTTACTATTTTGAAAGCCAGCACTTGTTGCCAATTGTCATATGGTGTTATCTTAGAAGCAGTGTCACCCATATATTTAGAAACTGTTGCAGCTGTTTGCAAATCTGGTAGTCATGTTTAACCACCAGCAGCTTACAGACTAGAGTTTTGTTGCACCTAATAGAAAAGCATGACTTTCTCTTTTCTCCTACCATCATTGAGACTTGAGTCTCTCCCTAATCTTTCTTGTTGCCAAACCTTGCTAGAAGAGATTAAGAACTATACAATAGCAATGAATGTATTTCCTCCTCTCCCAAAAAATTTGAAAAAATAAGTAAATTTTGAAGTCTCAGAAATATAAAGGTTATCATCTTGTAGTTTCTTTGCATTATGGTTTGTACACAAAGATACTGGGGTCTCAATGAACAAAAAAATATTATGTCCAGCCCCTGCTGTCAGGACAGGGCTTTGCTGTCCAAGAAATCGAGTCTTGTTGCAGGTCAGGATCCAGGAGCCAGAGCCACTTCAGCAATAAGGAAAAGAACTCCAAGGGCGTTTCCTGAAGATAGCAAACCAGCCGATTGATGAACACTGCTGGAAAAATAATCCTCCTTTTGTCTTCCTCAAATAAAAATTGTGCTAATCACGACCACAGGCTGGACTGTGCAGTGACAGAGCTGAAAATCTAAGGCAGTTAATGCCCTGTCAGGTAAGAAAATGTCACATCTGAGGTACTCTTAGGAGTTTATCATAACTGTAACTTCTATGATGATATTTTAAAGTATTAAATACTATGATTATATAACGAAGTGGTACCTAAGACCCCCTCCTGAACAAAGTACAGTGTAAGACTACAGTCTTGATTAAGATTGCTTTTGCTCCATCTCTTCTCAAAGAATCAACTTCCCTTTTAATT
Organism: Hypocryptadius cinnamomeus; assembly: GCA_013400635.1. Taxonomy (NCBI): domain Eukaryota; kingdom Metazoa; phylum Chordata; class Aves; order Passeriformes; family Zosteropidae; genus Hypocryptadius; species Hypocryptadius cinnamomeus. Next base: position 22,149 of record VYZP01035304.1, on the reverse strand, counting down.
TGCTTTTGCATAACTTGAAGTACAGTGTTCAAATTAATCTTCAATGTGTAGAGGAGCAACAGGATTAAAAATTGGTCTCTCCTTCTTTGATTGTATCTTACCATAAGTGACTTCAAAATCTTTTTTAGTACCATTCAAACTTTCTAAATTTCCACTCTTTATATCATATCCTAACGCAGAGAGCTTTTTAATTCTGTACTGAACAATCTGTGTTGTCAATTCCAGCACCATTGGTGTCTCTCTTATCTGTGCTATAGAAATTCCCTCCTTCAGTAGTCCTTCAAGTCTTTCTTCCAAAACTGGAACAGAATAGTAGAGAAGGGCTGGGCATTTCAGCACTAGTTGTTTTAGTTCTTGATCACTGCACTTGAAGATGTTTTTGGAGAAAAGCATACTCTTCTGCATAGTGGCAGAATTAAGTTGAAAAATGAAGCCTTTAAGTTTGGACAGCAGCTGTAGAACTTCCTGGTCAGTGAAATCATTCTTTTGGAGAAATTCCAAGTTTTCCTGGATTGCAGTGGAAGTATTTAATAAAATAAATGGATTTTGGCTCAATAGCTTCAGTATCCAGATCTTCATATTTGCTTCAGAACCCCCCAAATTTAAATAATTTCTTTGTAATGTCTCTATCACATTTTTGTTTTTCTCAACAGGATTATAGAAAATATTGGGTGCACTTGTCAAGAACCTGGTGATTATATTATTCTTAAGTCCCAGCTCTTGAAAAAACAGTATGTTTGCCTTCTGGTTCTGCTGATACTCAGTAGTAAAAAAAGACTCTGGAAATTGCTCTATTAATTTAATCAGCTGTTTTTCATTCTGGCATACTAATTGCCATAAAGCTCTTTGAGAATTTATCTCTGCTGGGGTGTGGAGAATTGCCTCGGGGCAGCGTTCTATAATGTTGGCTACAGTGGTCTCATCTGCTCCCATTTCCTGTAAGATACCAGCAATTTCTTTAACATAGGCCACATCCTGGAGAAGGACCCATTCCTTCAGTCTGCGTATCTTCGTGATGTCAACTGACAAACTGTAGAGATTCTCGAGGGTTTTTTTATTTTCCTCTCTTGACTTGGTATCAGTTGTGTAACTGGAATGTATCAGGCAGCTTCTGTTTGCTACGTCAGGCCATGCTGATGAAAACTTCAGTCCTGGCTTACAGCTCGGAGATCTTGTCAACAGAAGAGCGAATGAGTCTTTTGCACCGTGAGCAACTCCTCTCAGCATCATGGAAGTCAGTCCTGTGGAGACACAACAGCTGTAAGAAAACACACTTAAGGAACGAGTTAATGGTCAGAATCATTGATGTTTAGACAGAACTGGTGTAAGAAACTGCTCTCCAGAGTGGTTTTTGCTATTAGTGCAAAATCCAGCTTTCACATGAAAGCAGGGGGAAAGACTATTTTTGAAAGGTTAACATTCTGATGGATATGTTACTGGAACAGTAACATGGATGCAACAGACCTGATGTGGGGCAGTGGTCTGCCCATATCAATGTTTGCAGTCATGCAAGCTCCGAACTGTCAGCCATTTCTTGCAGCTAACATTGTGACTGCATTACAGATCACTCACACTGTATGAGGAAAATGATTCATGCAATTTCATTTGACAGCAATCCCACTAAATAGACAAAAATGGCAGCTTAAATCTCTTAGTTAGTTCTTATGAATGTATTTGCTTTAACTTCTCAAGCATTATTTGGAGTGTAAGTTGTTCTTTCATGTGTCAGAGACCTACCACGCAGTGCTGCTTCAGCAGCAGTGTGCAGCATAATTTCATTTTGAAATCATTCTTTATATAATTAAGGAGGAAAAAAAATCATATGAACCTTTATGTAAGTGTTTTTCTCCAGCTGAGTGTGTTAATTGAGTTTGAATAAGCACCCTGGTATTTTGGGGGAGGAAGCAAGTACACAGTAACATTTCCAGGCCTTCACCTACCTCTTCCAACACCTACTTTGCTACAGCTGCTGCTTGCACCAATGCCTTATTTCTGCCTCCAGGTCTCTTCTGCAGGCAGAGTCCTTGTGGAATAGGTATGTGGCTGTGCTGGAGTCCACAGGGCCAACCCCACACCTCACCTTTGCTCAAACCGGTTGCCCAGTTATCACCGATACCACATGCGCTGTCACTCGCTCTGCAGGGGCAAAGGAGCCGCTGCAGTCAAACAAAGACATCATTAAGTGTATCTTTAACTTCCTGCGGGGTGCTTTCATGACAACCATTTGGAAGCACTGACTGTGGACAGCAGGGAGAATGCTGATCTCTGCAATACTCCTGCAAATAGCTGCTGCTGCTAACATGCTTAAAACTGCTCAAACTGAAAATGAGAACATTTGGACAGCTGCTTTCACCTCTTCCTAAGTATAGCAAGCTTCAAAAAGCACCTACATGAGCATTGTTAAATTACTTTTGGTTGGGTTTTTTTGTTGTTTGTTTTTTTGGGTTTTTTTGGAGGGGTAGTGGTTTTTGGGTGGGTTTTTTGGTTTTTGTTTGTTTGGGTTTTTTTTCTGGAGAGAAGATACTGTTATGATCATGCAGTCCAATCTCCTCCATAACAGACCAACATACTTATTGCACAGCTGTACGAGAGCCCTAGAATCTTCCTTATAGCCCATTGTTTAAGAAAATATGTGGTTTGTTTAGACAACTTTAGTGGTAGATTCTCATTCTAGCTGCCAGGTAAGGTTAAATATTTTCCAATGGTAAATCCTTTGTCTCAAGAGAGTGTACCCTTGCTTTTAGATTTTTTCCTGCTTCTGAGATGGACTATTGTTATGTTATTACATCATAAACGAACAGAATATGATGTCATTTCCTATATGCACACTTTTATGTTATTAACAGAAGCTGTTTATTGATAACTTGCTCTTTAGTCTTATTTCACACATCTAAGGCAAAACAAATTGCCTAATGTGCTGCTTGTGTCAGAACCCCAAGGCTGATGATTTTGTCTTCATACACCTTGTGACTTCAGAAACGCTGTCTCAAGCCCCACAACAGAACAAGTGATTTTTCCCAGTAACCCTAAAAGCACTGGAAGCACTGGAAGTGTATATAAGTCACAGATGTTTTGTGTGCTGACCTTTCCATGTCCTGAAAAAGTGACTGCAAACTAAACCTCTCCTCCACAAGAGTGACACAACTGCCTGTGTCTGAGCACTCTGAGTAGTTTTACTGAGTTTAGTGGGTCCAGTCAGAATAAGCAAATCTCTGAAGGATCAGGGTTTTCTTCATTAATGCTTCAGCTTAGCTAGAAGCAGCAAGAAAAATGAAGTGTTGTTAAAATTGTTTGGGATGTCAAATAATATTTCCAAAGTACAAACTGGAAAAATAACCATGGCTTACTTTTACTTAAATGTGTAATCCTGCTGTTAAACAAAATTGCCTTGTGAGTAATGGAGTCCCTTAAAATACTGTAATTTTTACTATTACAGAACTTTAAAAATATTCTGACATAGTAAATTGTGCTCTTCTAAAATCTGACATGGGAATGATTGTTACATTCACATAAAAAAAGCTTTGCATTTTCTAAAAATGCCTGGGATCATAGTCAGTTTTCCCCTGTTTTTAGTGAGGATCATCAGAAACACAGAATACTGTAAAAGAATGGAAAAGTTTGTTTGCCAAAACTCATTTGACAGGGGTATTTAAAAGTCCTTGTAAGAAAGCCCTATGCCAAATACAACATGCGAAATAACATGAATGAATTTGAATGTCATGGTGTCCTATAGAAACCAAGATGATCTGAGTTATGACTTGATGGATTTCCAAGTCCATAGATGACAGTATTTACATTTCAGGTATGTAACTGCTTTCCAGAATTCAGAGTTCTCTCAAAGCTCTTGTTGGAACTAAGGCAAGTGCAAGACCCCACTGTAACTCTTCACATAACTAGATGGCTGTGGGGATTGTAAAGTAATTGGGAGATTAAGGAAAAAAACCCCAGCCAGCTCAGATAAGATGCTTGCTCTCACTGCTAGCAGCACCCTCTCACCACCAAGTGTTAGAACAGCAATAAGGAAGTGACCTAATGTCAAAGTTACCTGTGATCCTGCTTGCTAGCACACTTGCAGAGACCTGAATATACCCAGTAAAGGGGTGCTGTAAGTTTCATTATTTAATGAGACTTCTGTGTAAATCTTCTATAAGAAATAGATACAGGGATCAACTGGTTGATTTATCCCTCATGTGAATTTTTGAATGTGTGTTTTGAGACTCAAACATCACTTTTTGAAAATTAGCAAACCCAAACTTTTACTCATGCTGGATCATTCACAAAACCTTTCAGTAAAGAGGGCAACAGTATGACTGCTTACCACTATTACTTTCATAACAGGAAACTTAGTAGGCTATAAAGAATTATATATACTGAATATATATATATACTGAATGCCTAGATTGGACTTAGAGTGAACCAAAAAGAGTAGGTATCTACCTAGAAGAGAGCAGTGTAGACAAGCTTTGAATGGTTTGTGAAGGAATCTGGGGTGGTGAGAGGTTGCAGTTTTGTAGATTAATGCGCAGTAAATGTTCACGTGCACTTACAAAAAATGAATCTCTGCTTTGCATTAGTGGTGGAAATTAGGTAAATTATTATAAAATACATGCTAGACGAACATAAAGCTTTCTAGAAAAAAATATAGAGGATCCTAGACTAATCCAGGTTTGAAGGGACCCTCAAGAGCTCAAAGCAGGGTCTGCAGGATCCAGGCTACTTTGTCCAGTCAGGTCTTTCAAACCTCCATGGATAGAGCCCGGCGGCCTCTGTGAGTTACCTGTTCCACTGCTCAACTTCCTCACGGGGACAAAGCTTTTCCTTACGCCCANACCGCCGCCGCCGCCGCGCGGGGAGCGCTGCACGTACCGGGCGCCGCAGGGGAGGGGCCGCGCCGAGCCGCGGGCAGGAGCACGGGGCTGGCCTGCAGCGGGACCCGGCCCGGGCTCGTCCGGTGCGGAACCGGCCCAGCCTCCGCTGCTTGCCAAAGCAGACTTGGCCGGCACCGGGAAAGTGAAAGGCCGTTGGATTAAAACAGCTTGCAGAGAGAAGTAGTGGGGTGAATAGGAAAAAAAATTATAATGATTTCTAAGTAATATAATAGCAAAGGACGGAATATTTAAAATTCAGACTAATTGAGTGCCTCTGCTCTGACAGGAAGCAGATGATTCTTTTGATTCGGTAACACAGACATCATGATGGGAGGCTTGTCTTACACTAATGGATTTTCCTTATATGACCACTGCACTATTACATAATTAAATTTACATCTAGTCATTGGGCTTATATGGTTTTGCTGAAGGCTTTTCAGAAGTTCATTGAGCTGTGATGGTGAGAACCATCTTCCTCTATCTTATTTTTTTTAGTTATATCTTCTTATCTTTGTCATCTAGAGTAACAAATCAGTAGTCACATAAATGATTTCTAGACTAGAAATATTTTACTAGAGATGTTGGGGTTTTTTAACTGACTCCAAGTCTGTACAATCACATCTTGCAGAGAGTGAAAATCACTACTGTTGTCTCTGTGAACCCTTCTTTTATCAGTGACGTGTTCAGTAGTCTCTATTGGGTCTGTGAAAAAGAGCTAATGAAGAAGAGAAATGCTATAGAAACTTTGCTCTAGGAACAGGGTTCAGGCTTGGTCTCCTAAATAACAGCTCTTCCTAGAACAGTTAACAAAGTCTGTGAATATAATGCATACAATAATGTCAAAAACATGCATCTAAAAAAATAGCTTATAATTTGTAAGACAAAACGTACTGTACACTTGCTTCTTTATGTTTTTTTTCACTTAATGGCTTCACGTTATCTTTTTTCCTTCTATCTTCTCCCCACTCTCTTCATTTTTGCAATCACCGTCTGGGCTAAATTAGCAATATTGTTTAAAAGTTATTCACATGAGAACACTGCAGAGAGGTTTACTTGTGTGAGTTCCTTGATTAACTGTCATTCTATTTTCTATTTCAACTAAGTGAACTGGCTCTTCCCTTGAGATCTGATATTTTAATTAATATAGTCTGCATCTATTATATATTAATATATCCTAATACAATATTAATTATACATTAATATGTTCTTTCTCTCACTTCTGAGTCAAGAACAAACTGTCTCACATAGAAGGCAGGGCCAGATAGACCCAAAGAGTGTTTTGACATAATGATATGCTAATGATATACTGCAATTGTTATTTAGCCTGTAGCAACAAACAGCTTAGAGACTGATGGTTTTCATGACTGCAATTTGTTTATGAAACCATAAGGTCTAGTGAGGAAGGGCTGTTTCCACCTCAGTATTCCCAAGAAGGCAGACTGGTTGATGCTGGACTTTATTCAGGTCTGTCTTCAGTGTGGCAGCCTTGTGGGGAGCTAGCAGGACACATAATGAGTATGAAAAAGCAATTTAAATGTTTGAAATAAAAACTATGTTGTTAAGTGACTTTCCTTGAAAATAAGGAATCTACTACTTCAGTGTGTTCAAAAATTATAGAATTCAAATGAGTTTGATGTACAGTGGTCATTAACTACTGAATTACTTTTTGGTTTTTATTTATTTCAAAATTAATTACCAAATATTTGGCATATAATGATAATAAAAAAACTACCAGGCAAATAAAAACATACTTTGTATTAATTTAGAAAGCAATGTTTGACTTTGCAATGACCCCACTACTCCACCTCTGACTTGCAGCAAGGTTCCCGTATGTTCTTCTTGGATCAGAATGATGAGCTGTGGAATATGGTTTTCTACATACAATGAAGGGATAATTGAGACACTCATCATAATTTATGCTATTGTTAAAGTCAGTGCTCACAAACTGTTCAGTCTCCACATGCTACACCTTTTAAAAAGAAGTTTTGTGTAAGACCAAGCAGAATGGGATCCTAATCATGGCCGGGGCCTTGGCATACCTTGATCATCAATGACAGGTGGATGATCATCAATGATCATCGTCTGCCAGGCAAGCTGTGACAGGACGAGAGGACAGAGCCTCAAGCTGCACAAGGAGAGGTTCAGGTTGGACACCAGGAGGAATTTTTTCACTAACAGGGTTGTTAAACATTGGAATGAGCTGCCCAGGGAGGTGATGTCACCTCACTGTCTCTGGAGGTGTTCAAGAAACAGCTGGATGTGGCACTCAGTGCACTCAGCTATGCTATGGCCTAGCTGAGATGGTGGTGGTCAGTCAAAAGTTGGCCTCGGAGGTCTTTTCCAACCTAAATGATTCTGTGATTCTATTGCTGTGTTCATTAGGTCACTCAAAGGAAAGAAAAGCACGAAGGGAAACATATAATGCATGTGTCTCTTCTTGTTGACTTTTACTTTCTGTGGATCTTAGCAGAAAAAAATATTTTAGGGTAAAGAAAAATGACAGTTCTTAAAGTAGTNACAAAGCTTTTCCTTACGCCCAGGAAAGGGAAGACATTTGGAAAGCGCTTAAAGGACGCGCAGCACTATTTAAAGCACTGGTCATTAAGCGGTGGTGCTTTCAGCACAGACAAAACAAGGGTCTCCGGCACAGCCCGCTCCCACAGCCCGGCCACCGGGGCGTCCCTTTCCCACCCTTTGCACCCCGCTTGGGGGCGGAGAGGCAGGAGGCGGATGTTCTCCTGCAGCCAGCACGGGAGCAGCGGCTGCAGGCCCGTCCCGCCCCGAGCGCCGCTCCTGCCGCAGACACCGGCGGCCGACGCGGGGTCCCCGCGCCCGGGGGTCCCTCCGCCGCCGCGCTTCCCTCGGAACCGCGGGCTTCTCCCGGAACCGCGGGCTTCTCCCGCTGCACGCCGCCCGCCCCACCCTCAGCGCGGCGCCGGCGCTCGGAGCGGGCCGAGCGGAACGCCAGCTGCCCCTCNCACTACTGTTGTCTCTGTGAACCCTTCTTTTATCAGTGACGTGTTCAGTAGTCTCTATTGGGTCTGTGAAAAAGAGCTAATGAAGAAGAGAAATGCTATAGAAACTTTGCTCTAGGAACAGGGTTCAGGCTTGGTCTCCTAAATAACAGCTCTTCCTAGAACAGTTAACAAAGTCTGTGAATATAATGCATACAATAATGTCAAAAACATGCATCTAAAAAAATAGCTTATAATTTGTAAGACAAAACGTACTGTACACTTGCTTCTTTATGTTTTTTTTCACTTAATGGCTTCACGTTATCTTTTTTCCTTCTATCTTCTCCCCACTCTCTTCATTTTTGCAATCACCGTCTGGGCTAAATTAGCAATATTGTTTAAAAGTTATTCACATGAGAACACTGCAGAGAGGTTTACTTGTGTGAGTTCCTTGATTAACTGTCATTCTATTTTCTATTTCAACTAAGTGAACTGGCTCTTCCCTTGAGATCTGATATTTTAATTAATATAGTCTGCATCTATTATATATTAATATATCCTAATACAATATTAATTATACATTAATATGTTCTTTCTCTCACTTCTGAGTCAAGAACAAACTGTCTCACATAGAAGGCAGGGCCAGATAGACCCAAAGAGTGTTTTGACATAATGATATGCTAATGATATACTGCAATTGTTATTTAGCCTGTAGCAACAAACAGCTTAGAGACTGATGGTTTTCATGACTGCAATTTGTTTATGAAACCATAAGGTCTAGTGAGGAAGGGCTGTTTCCACCTCAGTATTCCCAAGAAGGCAGACTGGTTGATGCTGGACTTTATTCAGGTCTGTCTTCAGTGTGGCAGCCTTGTGGGGAGCTAGCAGGACACATAATGAGTATGAAAAAGCAATTTAAATGTTTGAAATAAAAACTATGTTGTTAAGTGACTTTCCTTGAAAATAAGGAATCTACTACTTCAGTGTGTTCAAAAATTATAGAATTCAAATGAGTTTGATGTACAGTGGTCATTAACTACTGAATTACTTTTTGGTTTTTATTTATTTCAAAATTAATTACCAAATATTTGGCATATAATGATAATAAAAAAACTACCAGGCAAATAAAAACATACTTTGTATTAATTTAGAAAGCAATGTTTGACTTTGCAATGACCCCACTACTCCACCTCTGACTTGCAGCAAGGTTCCCGTATGTTCTTCTTGGATCAGAATGATGAGCTGTGGAATATGGTTTTCTACATACAATGAAGGGATAATTGAGACACTCATCATAATTTATGCTATTGTTAAAGTCAGTGCTCACAAACTGTTCAGTCTCCACATGCTACACCTTTTAAAAAGAAGTTTTGTGTAAGACCAAGCAGAATGGGATCCTAATCATGGCCGGGGCCTTGGCATACCTTGATCATCAATGACAGGTGGATGATCATCAATGATCATCATCTGCCAGGCAAGCTGTGACAGGACGAGAGGACAGAGCCTCAAGCTGCACAAGGAGAGGTTCAGGTTGGACACCAGGAGGAATTTTTTCACTAACAGGGTTGTTAAACATTGGAATGAGCTGCCCAGGGAGGTGATGTCACCTCACTGTCTCTGGAGGTGTTCAAGAAACGGCTGGATGTGGCACTCAGTGCACTCAGCTATGCTATGGCCTAGCTGAGATGGTGGTGGTCAGTCAAAAGTTGGCCTCGGAGGTCTTTTCCAACCTAAATGATTCTGTGATTCTATTGCTGTGTTCATTAGGTCATTCAAAGGAAAGAAAAGCACGAAGGGAAACATATAATGCATGTGTCTCTTCTTGTTGACTTTTACTTTCTGTGGATCTTAGCAGAAAAAAATATTTTAGGGTAAAGAAAAATGACAGTTCTTAAAGTAGTGTCTGGAATTCTTGAAGTTAAAGAAAGAGCCATACTGCTGATTTGGGTCCTCTGCCTTTTACCTGAGACATTATTTCTAATGAGACCACCCTTGCTGTTGCTATGCACTTGTCCGTGGAGCTGTAGATTTGAGCTGCAATCCACAGGTGGAGGTTTATTTTCAGCTCTGTATCTAGAGCTGCCCTGCTAAGGCTCCAGAGGGTTCTGCCGAGTCCTGTCAGTGCGATGCCACTGTTGGCCGTGCCCAAGGTAACCGAGGAGCAGCAGGGAAACCCGCTGTGCTGGCAGCACACAGACGGTGCTTTGAGCTCTGTAATTAACAGGCGAGAGAAATTCACCACCTAGTAATGACTTTGCTAGCGGTGCTCGAAGAGGGACCATTTTAACTCGTTCTGCTGCTTGAAAGTCTGCTTGGGTGCGGCAGCGCCGCGCGGCCGAGCCGCTCTCTCTTGCCCGGGGGTGCCTTTTGACCGACACGTCCCGACGGCACCGGGCAGCAACGAGCCCTCGGCCCGCGTCACAGACTCGTCAGGGTCGGAAGGGAGCTCCGGAGCTCCGCCAGCCCGGCGGGCGCTCCCTACGCACGCGCTTATATAAGCGCCCCGCCCGTTTCAGCGGCCGGGGCCGCGCGCGGTGGGACCGGCGGGCACGGCCCGGGGGCGGCGCGGGCGCGCGCG
>VYZP01035304.1:0-11676 GCA_013400635.1 Hypocryptadius cinnamomeus | reverse complement strand
CGCAGCGAGGCCCCGCGGGCCGCCCCGCCGCCCGTCCGTGCTCGCCCGGCGGCGCCGGGCCATGAACGGCCCCGCGGGCGGCGGCGGTTCCCGCTGAGCGCCCGCACCCGGCATGGGGGTGAACGCCGTACACTGGTTCCGCAAGGGGCTGCGGCTCCACGACAACCCGGCGCTGCGGGAATGCATCCAAGGCGCCGACACGGTGCGCTGCGTCTACATCCTGGACCCCTGGTTCGCCGGCTCCTCCAACGTGGGCATCAACAGGTGGCGGTGAGTGCGGGGCGCTGCGGGGGCCCTAATCCCCGCGTTATGTATTCGGTCACGCTGCCTCCCCGCCGTCCCCTCCCCTCCGCGCCCGATTGGGCCGCCGCCAGCGCCGGCTTCCCTCGGCCGCTCGCCCTCCCCGCGGGCCGGCGGTGTTACATATCCAGCCCAGCGCCGGCCCGGGCTGCGGCTCCCGCGGCGCACGTGGGAGGGACGGGGAAGAAGGAACCGGGAAGCCCGTGGCGGAGTGCGGACCGGTGGGCTGTGGCTTCCCGGTGAGGGGGGCGCTTATGCTCGCTCCCGAGGGCGACGGTTCAGTGCCCGAGCACTGGAGCTCAGAGCGGGGTTGCTGCCGGGCGGAAAACCCTGTGCGGAGCAGCCCGGAGGGCTTGCACCATCTCAGGAACTCTGGGCAGCCGGGAACCCCAGGGCGACTCCGTCCTGGAGAAACTCTGAAGCTGCTCGCTTAGCTCAGAAGTACTTTTTCAGAGTAGCGTTCCTGCACGGAAGGGTGTCACAAAATGTCCTGAGTTGGAAGTGCCCCACGATAATCCTGGAGTCCAATACCTGGCCCTGCATCGAACAGCCCCAAAAAACCCACTGTGTGCCTGAGAGCGTTGTCTAAATGCCTCTTGAGCTCTGGCTGGCTCGGTGTGCAGTGTCCCTTTCTGGAAAGTGCAGATTTGTTCCTGCGCCGTCAAGCCAGTTGTAATTCTCCTACCCAATATAAAAATGAACTTTACTGTGGAGCTGTAACTGATGCTTGCATGCTAAATGTGTGCCATAAGGCAGAGGTTAATAGGACTTGTGTGCATGTTTGTCATGTGAGATTAGTTAAAACATCTCTAGGAATCTGAAAATTGTTAGCCTTGTAATATGGTTGATAATGCAGTAAAGTTTGTGTATCATCTGTCCCTCCAATGTCAGGAACTTGAAATGCTAGTGAACTTAGACTGCCCAGACTACAATGCTGAGAAGTTGCCTAATTATGGAACAAGCACAATGAAACTTAACGCTGCGTCATAGAAGAATGACAAAGTTTAGAAACTTCAGGTTTCAGTTGTGTTTGCTTGAAGGATTGTTGCTTTCAGATTTAATAATTTGTATCCTAGCTTATACTTTACTAACCAGGTAATTTACCATTGGAGGTTCTGGGTTTCTAATTTTTTTTCAGATTTTGAGAGGTTTTCCTTACAATCTTCTTGTTTTCAAGAGATAGAAATACTAAAGATGCTTTTTGTAAACTTTAACTTAATGGTTATTTCATTTTCACTGACAAAAATAACTTATGAATAACTGTTAGGTACTTCCCGTATCTGAGATTCATGGTGTACATTTATTTAATAAGAGACTTTTAAATGGCTTTTGTTTTGAAGGGATAAGTTTTTTAAAAATAACATTTTGACTTACTGAAGAAGCTCAGAGATCTTAATTTTGTGGGTGAAACACGAACAGCTACTTAAGTTTTAAAAGATTGTGGACGGCTGGCACAAGTCTAAGTGTTAGGGAAATCACGTCTTAAGAATACTTTATAGGTCTCTAATGTGCTCTGCAATTGAAGTGCTGAACAGTTTTTGGTTGTATTCTCTGAGCTAGTGAATGATAGACAAATGTGAACTTTGATTCCAGCAGAAGGAAGTTCATGTCTTCAGTGCTATTGCCCTGGTTCTTCAATGACTGTGTAATATGATCATTAGCTAATAGAGTCCTTGAGTACATCTGTGTGTGATGTATTGCTGGTTGGTTTGCTTGAACAGTGTTTTAGAAGGCAGCTAGTCCTTCCACTGCATTTTGCATTTGAAGAAAAATGCCTGGTTTTAGTTGCTGGTCAGAGGGACTGAGTTTGGTGTAGATTACAACTCCCCTGTCCAAAGCACTTCAAGCAATCCCCTGGTACTCAAATACCCTCGAGGCGCATGCTGCACATGGATTTGAGTAGGAAATCTTGCTGCCTGCATAGCCTGGTTTTGTGAAATCATCGCGTTTTTTCAAGTCTAAAAGTACAATAGCTTCGTAAAATAGCTGGCTGCTAAAGCTGTATGTTTATTAAGGTTCTCTCAATAATTTTTTATTTAAATGGACAGTTATTAGTTTGGTATGAATCCACTTTAGGTTCCAGTGGTTTTAATGAGATGCTTTTAAACAGTGCAGACACATACATTCCCAGTAAGTATACACAAGATATATGATGCAGTTTTTTGGTTTGCCAGTCTCATTTGGCACTTACAATTAATGAAAAAACATTTTATGTTCTTTTTCACTTGATGATTATGATCAAAATCATTTCTTACGTGCCTGTTGAGTAGGGTGTTGTAGTCAGAAACATTTTATTTGAGACTAGGAGCAGAAGCCCTTCAGCATTAGGAAGGTGAGTCAAATTTAACCTCCTGGTGTGAATTTACAGTGGTCCTTTCTTAATTTGAGTTGATCGACACCAGGTGTTTGTTGTCCTGGTGCCCTGGGCAAAACTCTTCTCTGTCAAAGTATGACTAACACAATCTACATGAGGAAAAATGGTGAAAGAATACAAGAAACCAGGAGGTTTAGTTTCCTGTTAGAATATTGTCCTTCTGCAGGGTCACCAGTTACGGTTTATATTAACAAATGTGTGTTAAGTCTGGTAAATAGCAACCTTTAACACATAGGTGCTTTCTAATTAACTTTTTTTCTTTAAACAGTCATGTAACAATCAGGGACTAATATTTTTGTGTAATTGCACTATTGAGCAAGTCTAATTACTAAGCAGTCACATGGTCTTACTGACCTCCTTTCTCCTGGCATTCAGCCTACCTGTTCTAAATTCGTGGATGCTACGTAACAAATGCCAGGACCTCCCTCACCTCACTTCTTTTTTTTCTGGGTCTGTTCTGTTTCTTCTTATTGTTCCTTTTTTCAAGCTGTCAAATAAATCAAGATGTGCTTTCATTGAAACATGCTTTTTCTATGGGATGAGTTCACAGTGTTGTTCACAGATCAACACTTGAGAGAGAGCAGTTACTTGGTGCAGTAAAAGGTGATGTAGAAATGGTGGAGTGAGATGCCAAATGTTAAAATCACACTAAGTCTCTCTTAAAATTTTGTCAGTTGGCCTTAAATTTTAGGAACCAGAATTAGCTTGCATCAAGTTGTGTCAACAAAGCAGGCAAAGAATGTAACTTGCATACTCCAACAAGTAACCATTACCTACTTCTGAAAAAATGTGTTCATATGTGCTCACAGACTTTTCCATATTAAGGAGAATGGGATCTCATGCTTAACAACATCACCTAGGGGAAAGCTTCATTTAGCCCTGGTTTTAGTACAGAGTGACAGTTGATCACAGTACCTGAAAAGAAAAGCAAACATTGTTAGTTGCTGCATAAGGATTTACTTTAGGTAATAATTTACCTCTTCTGGTTTGTCTTTTTGGGTATGTATGTCTGTCTTTCTTTTTTTTTTTAGCCATTCCTGAAGAGAACAAATTTTACTTTTAAAATAAGAGTAATTGAATTTGCTTTGTATATCTCTTAGATTTTGTGAGAATATTGATGTGTTCAACATCCTTCAAAGTTAGCTGCTGCTGTTATGGCAGATACTGGTATTGACTTTGGAGAGAGAAGAGAGGTGATTTTTTTTTTCCCCCCCCACACTCAAATTTCAAGCAAATAAAAAAACCTGAGGGGAAAAAAAATTAGTTTCCAGGACAATCACTGCAATTCATGGAAATGGGAACTTATTTAAAAAGAAATACTTTAGACATCTTTCTGTAGTATCGATTAAATTTTGCTGTTCTGTGCATCTGGTTTTGAAAATATACTTACGGTTTCAGCTTACATAGTTATGATTTGCCCAATAGAGATGTGTTTGTTGGATGGGGAATTGGTGGAAAAAGTTTGTCAATAGAATTAATTTATGAGTGATTTGAATTTCATATGTGTAATTCAGGCAGACAAAATTTATGTATTGTACTTCATTAATTCTTTGTGACATGCTTAATATAGAAAAAGGAATGCACAGAAATATTTATGATTTCCCTGATGAAAATATCCCTTTAAGTTTGTTTTTATTGTGTGACACTTAGAATGAAAATCTATTTGATTTATGAAGTATTTAACATGAAGTATTTAACATGAAGCCCACCAAAGGCACTCTGTCATTCCCCTCGATTAGGCAGGGAGTAGAAAATACAACAAAAAGCTTGTGAGTCAAGATAAGGACAGGGAGAGATCACTCAGCCATTAGCATCGTGAGGAAAATGAATTAATTTATTACCAACCAAATCAGAATAGGGTGACTGAAAAGAAACTAAATTCTTAAAGCACCTTCTTCCCACTCCTCACTTCTTTCTGGGCTCAACTTCACTCCCATTTTTCTCAACCTCCTATCTCCAAAGTACACAGAGGGATGAAGAGTGGAAGTTTTGGTCAGTTCATTACATGTTGTCTCTGCTGCTTTTTCCTCAGGGGTAGGATTCTTCACACTCATATTTTCTCCACCACCGTCCTTCATGGGCCTTCCTCTCAGTGTTCTCCACCACAGGCTGCAGTGGAATCTCTGCTCTGGTGCCTGGAGCATGTCCTCCCTCTCCTTCTTCCCTGACTTGGGAGTTTGTGGAATTGTTTCTCTCTCTCATTCTCATGCCTCTCTGGCTTCAGTGGCTCCTGAGCAGTAATGTTTTCCTCCTGTCAGATATGTTATCCCAGAGGCACTACCTTGGCCAGCGAGCGGCAGGTCTGTGTTGGAGCTGTCTGGCACTGACCTGAAAAGACAGACAGAAAGCTTCCAGCAGCTCCTCACAGGAAGCCACCCTTGTAGCGCCCCGGTACCTTGACTTGTGGCCATGCAAACCCAGTGCAGCCCAGCGTGCCCTCTAATGAGTGGCTTCAGCTCTGGAGTGGCGCGTGCCACTTGGAGCGCTTCTGTTCGTCCAGCCCACTAAATTGAGGGTGATTAATCTGTGAGAAGTCTGTAGCTTCTTTCCAGAAGTTGCATTTTCGGATGGGAACTCTGTGTTAGATTGGAGAAACCACCCAGTGCCACACCCCTAGGCTATTCACCTATTCTCTTCCACAAAAATCATTTTTACCCCAAAAGTGCCTGCAATTCAGCAACTCCCTCTATAATTTGTGTTATAAGATCTAGCCCTATGATTTACAAAGTACGTCATTGAAGCACACTGACGTATGTCCTCATGGGTTTAATCCTGCACTGTTGATGAAAGGGTTGGTTCCACCCTTTTATGATAGCACACAACCCTGTGGTGAGCCAGTTTAGCTCATCAATCTGTCCAAAAGAGATTAATTGCCAGTTTTGGTGGGATTAGCTTTGTGGTAGATTGTGCCAGCAAAAAGGTCACCATAGTAGTAGTGAAGAGGCAAAGAGTGGGAAGGGCAGGTACCATTTCTTTCAGTGGCAATATAGATTTGAGTCAGATTACAATGGTCATATCCATTGTTGGCCTGCATTGCTCATGTCTGCAGTAACCACCAGGTGTTTTTGGAAGGGGATTATTGGTTTCTTCTGTGGCTTGCCATTTTCTGACACTCTTTGAAATGATATTGCTGAAAATAAGTATTGGCCTTTTTACTGTGCTGGGAAAAGATGCAATTTCTTTTTTGTCAAACTGTCAGATGTGAGAAATAAGCCTGCTAGCTGAGAAATTACACTGTGCTTGTTTCCTTATTTTGGTGAATGATCTTGTATCACCAGATTCTGTAAAGTAACTGTTATTCAATTGGACAAGAAGACTGCACTGGTTGGTGTGGAGGGAGCAGGCAGTACTGCAAATTGAATTGTGCTAAGTTGGTTTTTCCAAAATAGCAGTTACTATAGGCCAGAAAAAATTTGGTGAGCATCTATACAATCTGGACTCCAAGGCTGATCTTGAAGGAGTCTTAATTCCTCCAGTTAAGAAATTTTGAGGTTTTAGACACCTGGTTTTACATCACTGTCTCCAGGTTTGAGGATGTCCAGAGATGATCTGGGTCAAGTGTTCTTGATATGTAATAGTATGTGGACTTTAAGTATTAAGGGAGAAGTATGGTTTTGAAACAAGTCCAGAGGAGTTTTTTAGTCTTCCTTCTCTTGGGACAAGTAGTCTATTTTTGTTTTATTTTACTAAAGTATCAATAGATCACATTCTTTATTTGAGTAGGGCAAGGTAATCTGTCCACACCTCATAGTGTTTCCTGCTCTGGTCACAAACAGGGAGGGTGATAACCCCCAGCAAACACCACCTGTGATGAATGTGAAGCTTTTTTTAGGCAATCAAGAATTCAGAATTTTTTTTTTCCTTAACTGATCAGTATGTGGCAGTGTCAATGAATTCTGCATCTGCTCTTCAAAGCAAGTTATTTTATATTATCATTCTCTTTTGGACATTTTGATACAATAAAATATATTTTCCTCCAGTTTGGGAAAATGTCTTTATCCCAACAAATGGAAGCTACTCTTTAAATATATCATGCAAATATTGCAGAAAACCCTGTTTATCATTGTGCACTGCCTGAACTTTTCAGTTTCTAGCAGTTTATCTACAGCATAGAAGCCTTTATTTTCAGAACTGGTTCTTTTCCATACTGTGTCTCAGTGCCTGGCAGGTTTTCAGGTTAGTTATATAACCTGTGATAGGAGGAAGGTCAATCTGCCAGCAAAGTCGGCCATTTTTTCAGTGTAGAAGTTACTCTAAATTCTGTGGTGTTGTGAGTTTGCATGCTGAAAGAAACCCTTTGCTTTTGGGAATTTTGTGACCTTCCCATAGTGACCTAAAAAGGCAGAAGTCAGCTTGAGCATGAGTGGATTGTGTAAGCCGTGTAAGAGTATGTGGCTTTGTGTTCCATGAGCTTAGTAATTTGCTTATCACATTTTAGTAGGTTTAATAGCCATACTTTTGGTTACAATCAAATCCTAGGAAAGGACTGGATTTGATTACCAGGGTAAGAACTTCACAGTATTTTTGTGCAATACATTTCACTTAGATTTCTCAGAACTCTTAATTTAACATGGAGCAAGGTTAGTTTCTGTGCTTCTGTGTACTTCTGCTTTCACGTTCTTTGCAATCTAGGTCAAGAGGTGAGTTATAATTGCAGTGTTCTTCTAACCCTGAAGCCTCCATTTGTTTTTCAGGTCATCATAAAGCATTTGCTTTCACTGCTTTGGAGTTTTGTGAGTGTAAATGATTTTTTATAAGGGAGCAAAGCTTCAGTGGAGGTGAAGGATGGACTGGAAAGGACAGGTCAATATTTCAGTGTTCTGTTTCAAGTGTATAAGTGGAGATGGCTGGGGCAAAAGTCCGCATGGCTGTCTATACTTTTGGAACAGTTAAAAATGGGAGTGCATTCCAGTTACCAGTGGAGATAATAAAAACCTACATGTGAGCTTTGTTAGCATTAGTTTAGACAGTAGGTGAACTGCAGTGAACAGAACTTCCTAAAGTATGCTTTTTTTTGGTAAATTCTGTACTTTGATTTTTTTTTTTTTCTATTTATTTTAAAATTGCATTAGTATTTGAAAGGTCTAAAATTCAACATTGGTAAACCTGGGTAAAAAATAAGAATTTCATAATACTCAGGGTTTTGGAAGTAAACTAGTAAATTCAGGTGTCGAACTGTTGCTTAAAATCTCTTTGAAAAGTGCTAGTGCAACAACTTTTTTGGAGTAAGATAAAACCTGTTCAGTTTTATCAGAGATGGAGGGGATTTCTTCCACTGAACATTAGTTAGGATGTGTCCTACATATCTAATTTCTGTATTAACAGGCATGTGATGTACACCTGAGCTTTTGTTACGTTTTGTGTTACGCATTGCTTCCTCCTACAACTAAACTAGAGAAATTTTCTGGACCTGTTTTAGAGGTTTACTTTACCTCAGTGTTTCTTAATTTATAGAAAAGTATTTCCCTTCTGATTCATTCTCATGCATTTCTTCTTTATCTGTATGTTTGTGGCTCTTTCACAGACATGAAAAGTGAAGGCTGTAAAATTCTTGCACTGGAGGTTTGTACCCTTTCAGAACACAAACCCATATCCCTTCAGAATTAAAACCAGAAACACTGAAAAAATTATATTTAAGTTCAAATGGAGAAGTTGTGAAGTATGAATATGTGTTATTAATTCTTCAGTGATGAGATTAAATATCTACAGTACAGGTTACTTAGGAGCAATTCCTGTAAGGAAAACTTGGATTTTTCTATCTGTTATCTATCCAGTGTATGAAATCTATGACCTAGGAAATGCTTTATTTTTTATAGTAAGGAACTTGTAGAGTTCAGTGCTTGCAGATTTTTTTTTTGGTTTCTCATTGCCAGTGTTCTACTGACCTTGTCGGTGAGGGGTAAACTGTGCTGCAATTGAGAGAGAGAGAGAGAGAGAGAGAAAGTGATTGAAAAAACAGAAATAAGAGGGTAATTTGCATCAGACAGAAATAAATAAATAGGCAACTTGTTCATGTAGGCTGCTTGTTGCTTCATGCCTTGTATAGTTCATAAAACATGATCATGGTCTGAATGGTTGCAGTTTTGCTGTGCACTAAAGAGACAGAACATCATGGCAAACATCTCAATTTCACAATCTGTGCAGTTCTGAAGTACTGGGGAAGCATCCAGAGAGTTGCGAGACTGCATTTTATAGAGCAGCTGGCATTGAAAATGGCTTTGATTTCTAATATATTGGATTCGTTGAAGAATGGACTAAATGATGTCTTGCTATGTTCTCTATAGAGTTTCCTCTGCATTGAAATTTTCTGTCTGTAAATCCTGTGACATCAAGTGATTTTCTTTTCCTTCTTTCTCCTTCAGACTTTATGTTCTAGAGACTAAACAAGCTCATATTTTTTTTCTAGAAGTCTTAAAGCTGAAGAAAGCATTGTGGCTTTTAGCAGAGATTACCTAATATTTTTTCCTTTTTTCTGTCTCATGGGAGAAGCATGACCACATCGGCAAAACTGAGACATGCATTTAAAAAAAAATATTCTACACCGTAATTTTTGCCATCCAGGTTTCAGATGGGTCTTTGGGGGAGGAGGTTGCATTTCAATTTTGTTCTTTGTAAGTCCTGGTGTTAGTGAGCTCAAAAAGTTGAAACCATGCAAGTCTTAATGGGGGTCATCAAGCTTAGGATGGCATCTGAATTATTTGTTTTATTTGTGTTGCCTAGGGATAATTCCTGTGACTTCATTGCTTTTCAGTAGATGACAGGCCGGGTCTAGTTTCCTATGCTTTATCCATGTTTCTTTTTAGAGAGTGTAACTGTTTGCCATTTACTGCTCTTGCACAGTATCTTCCAAATCCTGTGGATGTTTCCTTAAAGGTCTCTATGAGAGACTACAATTTTTTTATTTTTTTCTCTAGCATACTCTTTCATTTGTATGACCTGGAAACATTTCCTAGTATGTAATTTCTTCAGTTTATGACAAAGGAAAATGTTGTAAGTTGCTGTGATACTGACAGTTCTGCTTTAATTGCTTTGTATTTTCCTCTTTTATTTCAAGGCTTTCGTAACCTGAGGAGACCTGTGTAAAATTAATTTTCATCATATAGTCATGGTGCTTTTCAGTGAGTAGGGTTCATTTACTGGTTGAAATTTCCTTGCCTTAAGCTAGTTGCCAATAAATTAACTGTTGGGGAGTACTTTATTTCAGCAGTAGCGTGTTTTTCTTCTAAACCATGAAGAAAATCATGAGTTTGTGGGGGATAATGCGAATGTTTCTATTTTTACAATTTAGAATTTGGCTTTTTCCATTCTTTTGAATATATTTCCACCAACCTCTGTTTTTCAGTCCCAGCACTGAAACATTGTGTTTGTTAAAGCAAAATTTTTCAATGCTGCATTTGCAGCATTTGAAGAAATTCTTGCTCCAATTCTTTATTGCTTCCACAGGAGAGAGGATGAAGCTTGCATTTTTGGCGTTGGAGGTCACACTTTGAAACAAAAAAGTGTTACTAGTAATCGTATGCTGCTCTTTCAGCAGCAGCCTCTCCTATTTCTTTTCATAATCCTGCACTTTTTTCCCTTCTATTAGTCTGTCTTTATTCCAGAATCCTACCTTTGCAGTTGTTGCTCTATGGCTTGTCAAGTGCAGTGGTAAAGTAAAAATAATTTTTAGGCTTTTTGGGTGATTTTTTTACTGTCTTGTTTGACAAGTATGGGATTTTCAGGAACAGTTATGTCATTGTAAGTGGCTTGTTCCCAAATGAAACGGTGCGGGAAATTCCAAAAATTTTTCCACTTTCAGTACTATATTGTTACCAGTTGCAGTATTTTTGCTGCTGAACTTAAAAATTTTAAGAATATCTAAGGTAAGGTAAGCTTTGGAGAGCCTTTTTGTGTGTTCTTTGTTTTTCTGCTTTCATCATATGAGCTGTATTATCTGTCAGAAGCTTTCTGTTGACTGGAGTTTTAGTTATGGTGTACTACATGGTAATGCCTAGCCTGCCTTTTCTTGGAATGAGTTTTCTTTTGCTTGGAAATGTTTGTCTCTTGTGCTTGTCTCTTTAATTTTACCTTGAATGAAAGCTTTTGAACTTGATTGAACACATTGATCAAAAAATACCTAAGCACAAGTCAGTGTGATTGATGTTTGAAGTCTTGTAGTCTTATTTCTACAGAGATAATTATTTCCTTCATTAGTTTAAGAGGTGCTGGTTTTAACAGCAACAGTATACAGGGAATTATGTAGTTGTCAACATTTCCTTTGTGGTACCTTTGTGTCTCCCCTCTCCAGTGCATGCAGGGTTAAATAGGGTTTAAAAACATGTGAGCTTTACCTGCCATTCACCAGGGTTTTTCTTTTATGCAGATTTAATGTTATTTAGACCTGTAATAAAGGATGGTGTCCATTAGCTTGTGCTTGGCCGGTGGTACAGGAACAGCCTGTTTGTGCCGGAGTTTGGTGCCAGCTGTTGAGTCTGGCAGGGGACACGCTGTTCACGAGCGCCTGTTCCTTTTCACACCTTCCCCTTCCATTCTTTATCAGCTCCTCCGGCTCTGAGCGCTGCCGTGGCACTTTCTGAGCTCCGAGCACATATTGGGTTTCATGTAACCTTTAGCCACCGACACTTCTGAGTAGGACACAGAGGAAGAGCAAAACCGACCCGCTGTTTGTACCTGCTCAAATGAAGCCTTTCTCTGTCCCTGTTAGGAATAAAGTTCAGCTGTGGTACAGGAATCCTCTCGGAGAGCTCCGTAGGGAAGGAATATTCGGATCTTGCTACAACGGTTACATATAAGTGGAAAAGTAGGTCATTGTGGCAGGGAGTAGTCCAAACAGCCGCCCGGTTGCTGCAGCAACGACCTACTTTGCGAAACTATTTTTGTTGATTCATATTGAAATGTTCTTCTTGAAAGTGCTATAAGGAAATGATCAGGTTAGGAGATATGTAACAGTGGAAGCTGCAGGCTTTGTGGACTCCTCCTGCCCTCCCCCTTCCCCTCCGCCT